>WBMV01005344.1:718872-820161 GCA_013396655.1 Campylorhamphus procurvoides | reverse complement strand
GTGGTCTTGCCCCCCCTCCCCCCGCCCCCCCGTAAAATGTGTAAGACTGCATTTTGGTGCTGATAACTTCATGATCCTTGCAGTTACTTATACAGCGAAACACCATGGCTTGAAAGGAAGTGAAGAGATCGCGTAATAACTATGAAATGGAAATTTTACAATATAAATCATGTAGTTTCCTTTATTAGTCTCGAAAAACAGATACCAGAAAATACTGTTAGTTGACTGTCAGTTCAAAGTTTTGGAAGACAGAAGGAAAGCACCTCTTTCTCTCTAGCAAGCCTCTCCGGCTTGGTGGAAAAGCCTGACCCTAAGATGGGACTGACTAGAAGAGGATTCAGTTGATAATTTTGAAATGTATTTTCACGCCATATTAAAACACTTTGGAAAAGATAGTTGAATAGGGTCAGTAGCTTCCTGTTCCAAAGGCAGAGGAAAGTACCTCCAAACTCAGTGGAACTTGCAGACTGTAGCTCTATTAGGAAAATTAATGATCTAACAACAAGGAAAAAGATCGAGCACAATTGTACAGTTTAGTCACTTCCACTCTGTTAAACACCCTTGTCCCTGAAACAAGGCAGTTACATCCAAACTGCCTCTCCCTGGTTCATACTAATGCCTAAACTGTGCCCAGGAAATTTTTGGGAGGAGGCCACAAACCATGCCAGGCCCACACCGTGCTATAGTAGCAGATCAAGGTCCAATGCCTGTGTGGTGCCTGCGCACTGTTTACTGATGTACATGCAGCCAAGCAGCAGTGTGACAGAAGAATGCAGCCAGCACAGGGACAGAAACCACTTGCTTTGACAAACACGTGGTGCCTTGGTCACGTGTGTTTTCTGTAATCCCACTGCTTTTCTCTGTGTCTTTAAATCACCAGCTGTGCTCAGCAGGCAGGGAGAAGACAGGCTATGGCCAGAGTCCCTTGATCAGCATTGTCACACATACATAATTCATCCACTGCTTTGCATGGGGCCGTAATGTTCCAGAATAAACTGTCATCAAATGTGGCTCATAGGCCTGCAGCCATCCCAGACCTTCCCAACTTCTCCAAAGTATGCATGATGAAAACTTCCCTTCTTATGTGCAGGCTCCACAGCCTGAAAACAAGATCTGCAATTCTGCTATTTGTGTCCTTTATTAGCACCATCAGCGTAGCTGGAAAAGATACACAAGCTTTTGAGTTCCTAAACCCTTCTCTGGGCCTACAGCAGAAGTAGCAAAAGCATTAACTTGGCTGCTTTCATTTCAAAACTGACAAAGTAGAGCGTGTATCTAAAAGTATCTAGATTGTGTATACAAAAGTCTGTGGAAGTATAAATACCTGTATAAATACAAACACATCAGGTCGTCTAAGTAAGTTTAAAACCAAAACAATTATTTCACTTCTTCACTATAAACTCTATCATTGCTTAGCTCCTTGGTTAAAGAAAGTATCGAGTGCTAATGAAAAAAAATTAACTGAGTTAGAGCAGGATTATTGGATTTTAAAGAGCATGGTCTAAAATAAACAAATTTGCCATTCTTTCCACATCACTGTACCCAAGAGATACTATTATTCTAAATTACCTGTAGCCTGACTTCCTTTTCCAGTAGGTCTTCCTGAGAGCTTGAGTTTGAAACTATGGCAGGTCTGTGTGAATGAAAACAATTTAAAAAAAATATTATACTGTAAGAGCAGGATTCAATTAGTCTTGAATTCAGTGAGTCAAAGACAGCATATTTTAGGACATATTTGGTATATTAATAGCCTTCACAATGACTTTTGAGATTCACATCACATAAAAAAACCCTACTTTTTATTTTACTTATATGTTTATTTATTTTATGAGAAAATAATAAGTAAGAGACAATGTTTTTCTTCCATCTTGTAAAATATTATGGTTAGAAACCATAGCTGAAATATATGCTGCATCCCACCCAATATATGTGGTAGGGATTTTTCAAGAGGCCGCAGTTTGTTCAAGAGATTTTACAAGAGGCACCTCTTACTAACACCACCCGAGAGGCTCAGCCATAAACAGATCAGAAACATTTGACTGTTATTCCTTTTCTGTAATTTGTAATATACCAATGGCCTCTACCTTAGCAGTTCATTTATGTCAGTGGCATAATCGGGCCTAATAGAAACATACAGTATTTTGCAAGTATGCTCAGTTTGTTTAGAGACATGCTTGGTTGGTCGCTAGATGGCAGAAAAGGAAAGGAGAAAATAAAGAAAAAAAAAAAGAGGGTAAAAGAAGAGGGAAAATAAATAGAAAATGAATTAGAAAAAATAAAGAGAAAGAGGGGGACTGTTGGGTATGAACAGATTAAGGCAGCCTTAAAATGAAACCCTTTTCCTTTCTGCTTAGGAGACTGTTTACTTATGGAGAGAGACATTGCCCATGCCAATCTACAAGGCAGTCCATCAGATTTAGGATTTTCAGCTGTCGGCCCTTCATGTCATAAGGATTTCTCAGCTTTTTCTAATTGGTCCCAGCAGTGCTTTGCCTCCCTTTTGAAAGCAAAGTAAAATGCTAGAATTAATAGAACATTTTAAGAGTTCAGAAATTTAGCTTAATTCAAAAGGAGAATGATCTTAAATTTATTCCATATGAAGTATTTCCAGATAAGACTTGTGGAAAAAAACCAAACTAGCAATAATTAATATTGTACATCAGGAAATAATATAATATTCTTATAAAGAAAAGAGTTAATTTTGGACAGAAGCAAAAGGGATCTATTGTTTGTTACTAAATTTTTATAAATAGAAACTTTCTCAGTGCAAGCTACTTTTTCTAAATGAAAAGAGAGGCTGACCAATTTAAGAAATACAAGCTCACAACAAAATTAAAGCTTGTAAATAGCAAATATGTATAGCAGTAGATCTTTAAAGAAACTTTCTCCCTTCCCCTTCTTATTCCATATGTAAAGTACTTTGACAAAGCATCTTAAACAAACAGGAGTTCGTTCCTTTTCTCTGCAAGCCATCTTTAGTTAGTGGTGTATTATATGTGCCAGCTTTGTTTTACCAGCAGATGGGGGTAAAGTGGAATAAATATAAAATGTTGTTCTGGAATAATAAAGGGATTAAAAAAGTAAGAAAGGAGACATGGAGGTGGTGAAATGTTGAGAGATTGAGCACTGCAGAGAGGATCAAACACAGAGCCAAGTGGTCCCTCTAAGAGATGGCAATACATTGTGAATTATTGACCAGCTGTAACGATGGGTGATTTAGTTCTCCAAATATGGTATCTGTGTATGCAGCAACCAAGATAATTATTCATCAGCTTAGTGACCAGCTGTGGGGATGGCAGTCAGAGAAGATTCTTTTTAGGGGTAGGGAGAAGCTTGTGTTCATGACACCAAAAGCACAGATAAGTATATGAGAGGTCATGGAAACCAGATTATGCATTAAAAAAAGCCTTTAGTCCAGGACCCTTTTGATTTATTTAAAATTATTCCAGTTCTCCTGTTGAAGACTGCTAGACAGAAACATGTCTAGAGCGCTTAAAGGGAGCCTTTGTTTGTTTTTCTGTAGTGCCTGGAACATTCTGGGCTGACAGAGAGCTTTTTTAAAAGCATAGTTTCCACACATACAAAGCAGAATTGCATGGGGTGCCAGCATGGGAACATGGCAGAGACCTGGGAAGCTGATATTTGTTATTAGTAAGAAAGCCACAAGTAGCAAAGGAGCAGTAGGGCCAAAGATCAGCATTGACTAGGGATGCCAGGAGAACAGATTCATTTGGGTCTCAAATAAGTACAATAATATGAAAATGCTAAAAGCAATTAAAGACAAACTGGAGTGTCTGTCCAACCATGACATATTCAGCTTTTCTGAAGCCAATCAAAATAAAAAAAATTGTGGGCTACTTAGGTTATAATCTGCATAGAACTGACTGAGGTAGCTGTTGGGAAATAGCAATTCTCTTGAAAAATCATCTTAGAGGGATGAAATTTCAGAGGAGCAACAACTAGTAGAGACTTTCCATGCATTTAAATTGCAGTTCAAGCAACAATTATTTTAACGAATTTCAGTATTTGTTTCCTGTTCCAATTAAAAGCAAAAAATGAAAAAAATGCTTTGTGGAGGTTCAGACATCTTCACAATCTATCCTGGGCATTTAACAGAAACATCCAGGTCCTTCAAGTAATTAACAAAGCAGGCAGGTTTCCCGGTGATGTACTCTTAATTGCCCTTTGAAGCACTGTAGCTCTTTCCATTGATGGCATAAGAAGCTTATACTTTTAATTTGGATACCTAAATTAGTTGTTGTCTATAATTACCATACAGAGCAGGCAGTGTGAAGGAAAGTACTGAAGCAACTAAATGCAATGTTTTTTTAGAAGGTGTTAGCGTACTACTCCAAATACTTGCGCATAGATTGGCAAGTTGTGATGCCCTTCCCAAGTTGTTATTTCAGGACAGATCTCTCAGAGGCAATTTCTCAACAATTCAAATGATGGTTTCTTGGAACACAGTCCAGGGAAAAAACAAAAACAAAGACAAAACACAAACCAAAAAGCCCTAGGCTATTCTTGACTTCAGCCTGAGAAACACAGTTACTTTGTTTAAGAAGTTGTTTCAGTTTCACCATGAAGTGGTAATTATCAATTCCAGCGATTTTCAGTATTTCTAATGGAAAGCTCCTGCTGAAAAGTAGTCCATGGCACTGATTCAGAAGAGGAACTGAGATGAGGAGAAGGAATTTCATTACAGTGGAATTAAAATCAGATATGAAAACATTAAAATCCTAAGACTTACTGTGAAGAATATGCACATTTTTAACTGACTAACAGAAAGTAGGAAAAAAGTTCAAATGGTTGTTGGACCCACTCTGTAATGGTCACAAATTGTCAGTAAAAACCAATAAAAATAAATACTATTTTTTTTAAAGAAGGATTGTGAGACGTGAACACAGTTATGTATATGTCCTACCAAGTATAAGTTATCACGGAGCTAAACCAACACATAACAACCAGAAACTGCTCCTTTGAGATGATTTTGTCAACTGGTTCACTGTAACCAGTAATAATGTCTGAAGAAGGGTAGAGTACATTTTGTGAGGGATATTCTCAGAGAAAAAAAGTTTTGTGCTCCATTAAGACAATTCTTATGTTCCTCCAAACAAGGTTTAAAATCTTCATCCAAAGACATATTTGCTTGTAACAGAAAAAATCTTGTAATACTCAGACATTTACCAGGTAAAGATATTTATTTGCATTCCTACCCGAATGTAGAGTAGACAGCCACGCTCCATATAAGTGACTAATCCTCACTTAAGGGACATCTATTTAATTTATTTGTTCCATGAGTAAATTGAAGATAGAATCTCTTTATCAGACCTCTGAGATCAAAACAAAGCAACACAATAGCTGCTTGTACCTTAAATTTAATGAAGAATTGGACCTAACAAAACTTAGAAAACCCAGAGTAGTCTAAAAGTTCTAAAATAACTCTGTGTTTCAGCAGTCTTAAGAACAAGTTAAATTGCAAAACTGAATTAAAAGTAATTAGCTTAATTTTGAGACTCTGCCACATTGATCTCTATTTTTTTACTTATTACCTGATTAAATATGTGCAAGAAAAAAAAGCTTTGCACCAGTTTCTCTGATACTTTACAATGGGCTTATTGAATTTTACACTAGACTATATTAGTACAAAGATTTAGCACAAGAATGGGCGCTGAAACTTGATAGCAAACTAACTTCTTATCTATAGCAGGGGTTTTGTATTATGCCCACACAGGCTACAAGGAAATAATCATCTTTATTTTCCATTAATTAATGTTAAATTCAAAGAGGCCTTACCAGCTGCAAATGCTGATACATTTCCAAAGTTCAAAGTGTTTCAAAGTTCAAACTGTTCTGATTTTCATATTTTCACTTGGATTACTTTTTACATGCAGGTTTACAGAATTATAAAATACACAAGTGAATTACTTCCCTTTCAACTGCTTACTAAAACTGGATATTAAAACATTTTAAAAATGAGACATCTTGGGCATCATTGCCACACACAAAAAAACTCCATGTGTTAAGCAATTAAAAAAAGACTTATTAATTGATAGAATGGTATATTGGAAGACTTTTTAAAATTGCTAATATTATACATTTAAAGGATGAGAAAATATTAACAAGTTAAGCATTTTTGGTTTTCATCACAGTTGAGTGATATAAATGCCTGGCAATGTAACATTCCTATATGTATGTACAAAGCCTTTTTATGGACCTTGTATTTTCTACAAGAGAGGGAAAATTTTAAGCACCTTATTCAGACAATTTATTCTAGGATTATTTTGGTGATCCACTTCTTTCTGTAATTATTATAAGCAACTGAGATGTTTCTTCTATACAGTTTATAGAAAGCTTTATAACCATAATTTATGTCTTTATTGATCCATGAAAAATAATTTTTGCATTCATTCCAGAAAAGTACTGGGTTTTTTTCCTGCATCAAAGATACCTTGATTGTTGAAATACTGACTTGTGGTCACCCTCTTAAGATCATGGGTGCACAGGGATGTAATCTGACTGCCTAAAAATAGTAAATCATAGTGCTTGTGTTTCACCTGGGACTGGGGTTATTTTGCATGGCATGTGCCCCCTGTGTACTTGGCTGGTACAGCCAATGCCCAACACCCATCTATAGATGGCAATATTTTTGAGGGTGTAGGGTACTCCTATGTCATGGGGATTTTAGCTATCTGGGATATATATTTAGAAGTTACCCTTTTTGTATTTTAGAGGTGACTGAATTAATTTCTTTATAATTAAAAAATGGGCCCTTTTTACTTTGCATGAATGCTGACTATTGCTGCTAAGATAAAGTTACACAATATGTCATTTCAACAGCAAGGTTACTTGGGGTTAAAACTAAATATACCTCAGGTTCTATCACTCTGGAATCCCTCCAGGAGAATGAGTGGTCATCCTTCTCTCTTTCTTTTTCAATTATTTGGCCAGGCCCTTTGGTCTTCAAGATGAGAAGTACTTATCTGAAGGAGTGTCCTGCCTCACTTCACCAGTAAATGCCCAGTGGGAACCTAATTTGCCAGATCCACCTCATGGAGTTAGTTTGACGCAACCAGCCACGTATTCAGAAGGGTGCAGAGCACTGTAGAACTGATGACAGTGTACACACAAATGGCTCAGGGATTATCTTCTCTATACTTCAAACTGTGACAGTATCTAAAAATTCTATTAGAAATAACAGTTTCCCATCTTATAGCTAGATTGAGTGATTGAAAAGCAGTCTCTGCTGTAGCAAAGATCTGAGAGGCAAAGTGCAGACTTATCAGAAAAACTGATACATGCCTGTCCTCATTTTATCTAAGGCAGAACAATCACAGTAAGGAAACATCAGGAGGTATTAGTAATCCTCCAATTTAGCCAAAAGAGCTTTTAGCAAAGCAAACTTGGAATCAAATAAAATCATACTTTTTCTGAGTTATTCTCATTTGGCATCTACTCAGCTAACACAGAGAGGGCAGCTCTGGAAAGTTGGATTCAACTTATAGGGTATGAAGTAGAAACTGATCCTTGCATCTAACAGCACAGTAACACCATCTTCTGGGAGACAACTGGTTTGCTTTTAGCAGAGATCTCACTGAGCCCAGTAGGTGTAGGCCACCTTGGCTAAAAGCTGAACCAGTTCTTTTTTCCCCATGTGGCCCAGTTCTGGCTAGTAAAGTATTCTAATATTTGGAATAGTCATGTTGACTTACATAGAGGGACCTGCATATGGGAAGGTCAGTAGCATACTGAAATTCTTTGCTAAATAAACTGGTCAGCTGCCAGTCCCTTTAGGATAGGAGAAGGATCTGAAGGCTTTGCTTCTGCCCTGGCAGAAGAGAGAGAAATAAATCTCACTATAGATTCCCTTAGCTAACATTCTTCAGTACTTTTTTATCTCTGGCCAGATTTATAATGTACTTTGATGCTAAGCTCATAACATTCTTAAAAGGAATATTCACTAAGTCCCTGAAGAGAAGAACCAGTTTGTATAAGAAATCAAAGACATTACACTTCACTACAGTGAGAAGTTACACAGGTATTCATGCTACTTACAGTGCTCAAAAAAGCTATGGGAAACCATACTGGTTAAACCTAAACTATGCACTAATGGCTGCCCTGAGACCACTCTCTAAAGCAACAATGTTGTCTGTCAGATGCTGACTTGGAAGCAAAGGCCAAGAGGTGGTGTGAGCTGGTCCATCACAATGCTCAGACTCCAGCATCTGGGGCACTGAGTCTGTAGGCTGCAGCCAACTTGCGAGGCAGCAGGATGGATGGAAGATGGACAGGGAGTATGGCACTACTCTGTTGAGTCTTCCAAGACAGCTGCCTTGTCTTTTTAATGGAGAAGAGTTCACTGTAGGTTTAGTAAAAGTTAATTCAAGAATGAAAGAGAAATTAAGTAAAAACAGATGTGCTGCAAAGTGATATTAGAACCACCCAAACGATTCTATCGGTGGAATGGCATAGTCAGAACCTTGCTATTATTACTAGTCTGATAAGAAATGTGTGAACTCCAAGCTATGCTTCCACACAGGTCAAACTCATAGTGTTACTCCAGATCGAGATCTGTATGGGTGGACAGAAGTCAACTTGGCACAACACTAAAACTCGTCCTTTAGGAAAGAAGCCTAAGGAACCGGATTTGACCTTTAGTTACTAACCTACTTCAGAAATATACTTTGTCTTTACAAAGAAACAAGGAATCCAAGATTCTTTGTTTGTATTTTGAAATTGCCTGGTTACCGATTTTTTTAAATTTCTAAGTTACATTTTGCACAAATACTTTAGACAGAAGATTTATTGGAAGGGTTTTTTTTTTTTTTAGGCAAACTGCCAATGTCCTCTTTTAAACCACTGCCTCTGCTTTAGCTGATCCCAGCACAAATGTGAAGGCTTAAGTGACTTCATACTCCCTGGACAGGGCTTCCAAACTTAAATTGTGTCAAAGCTTGATATAGTCCCTCTGTATCTATATTGGGAGGAGCTGTGTAATGCAGCTAGATATGTGGTAATTGTGAGTACTGGCAAATTCTGCTGCTTTTTTACTTTTGATGCCAAACACTCATAAATCTTGGAACACAGTGCCATTTGGAAACCCTGCATCTGTCCATTATTCAGGGAAAAAGAAGTTGAGTAAAGAGAAACCACCTCAAACATCATTATGTGTCACAAAGTTTCAAACCAGAAATTTTAAAGTCTGAAAGACCTTTGTTTTTCAGGCCCAAATGGTGCTTTTGTTCTGCTAAAACTGCCTTGGAAATATGGCTAACAAATTACCTTGTAACTCTGCACACAGACTGTTTTGTATCTTGCAAAATACTGAGGCACTTAAAATTACTAAATGAAATCATTAGCATGAATCTTAATCAAAAATCCCAAACAATAAAAAAACTGTGTATAAAAAAAAGTCTAAAAATTTTTGAGATTTTGGGAGTGGGGTAGATATTTTCACCAGTGTGTGAAAATGATCTGCACTTTGAGGCTCCTTAATAGGAAAACTTACATTGCTTCCCTTGTAGAAAAAAAGTATGTTTGCAAAAAAAAAAACCAAAACCAAAACCAAATACTCAAACAATAACAGCTTTTCCAGGGACTGGTCACAAAGAAGAGAAAGACCTTCCATAATTTCTTGGTGTCTCAACTGGTGTTCATCTCACATTCTGCCTTTCAGTTCAGGGATCTCTAAACAGCTTATTAACTAGTCATTTTTCTGTCGGCTATTGGAAGGCTATAAATCGTCAAGTGATTAACAAGGAAAAGTGCGACAGAGATAAGGGAATTTGTTTTTCCGTTTGAAGCTTAGCTTGGGCCAGTTGTGCTGTGCTGTGTGCAAACAATGACTTGACATGGGCATTGACATTCTAGGCTAAATTCAGAAGGAATTCAAAGCAAGACCACAGTGACCTGCAGGGATTTATTTTAGCCTTTGCTGTGTGCCTTTTACTACCTTATATCACTCTCCCAAGTTTATCTATATGAAAATAACACCTGTCTATTTTTAAGTTGCTTCTGAATATGGTGAGGAGCCTTTACTTTAAAAGATATGTTAATAGTTATGCATTTGTGCTGCCAAATTGGTGTGTATTTTCAGGAGATCCACTGACATACTAACCTTGGTTTTGCACCTGGTGTGTTAGCATATGGTAGGACTAATGGCACTGTTACAGAAGGCAGCACTTTGGAGCTCACAGGCTGCTCACCTTTTAAGCTGCCTCTCAGCTGCAACTTAGAACAGGACTGGTCCTGGTCATTTTTCAGGATAAAGAAGTTCATCTGAGGTCCTGCTTTGTCTTCAGCAAACCTTTGACATGATCCAACATGAATTGGAAGGACTCATTGAATCAATTCTTGACTGTCTTTTGTTTGTTAAAAGTGAGAGAGGGCAAGGATGGATCTGATCCCTTCCCCTCATGTCCTCTGGGCAAGAGGGGCAGGTTGAGCCCGCTGCTGTATTCCCTCCAGTTAACCTCAGTAACTTGCCCTAGTGGAGTGATGAATTTTCTGCTGTGGAGAGTTGTGCAGACACGTGAGCCCAGCCCTGAGGCTGACACACTCACAGCAGCTAGACACTCTTGTGACTGGCACAGCTCCTCTAACTGCAGGGACAAAAATAAATTAAAAAAAAAAAGAGATAGCAAGAGGAATGGAATGTCAGGAAAAAAAAGTGCCTCTTAAAATGTCATGCACCATTTTAGCTGTCACCTTTGCCTAACATTTTTGTTGCATCACTTGAGGCACAAGGCAAAGAAAACAGCAAAGGAAGGGCGGTGGCCAGCATAACCCCTGAATTAGAGACCTTGTGCCCAAGGACACTGAAAGTTTGTTGTTTTTTTTTTTTAAATAAAGCCCAAAATTAAATTTCTATCAAAGTAATGATAGTTAGATGAAATCAAATGTACCTACAAATGCAGCTGCAGAGAAAACACAAAACTTACAAAGACTTAAAATTGCCCTTCATATTTAGACAATGTATCTAAATAAAAAGATTTTTGCTGAGTTCTTTCTTGGCACATAGTACATTTAAATTATGACATATGTGATGGGAGTAAAGAATCAACATGAACTGGAAGCGCTCCCTTCTGCTTCCTGTTTGAGGAAAGTGTAATACCCTGTAAAAAAGTGCAGTGTCAGTAGCCATTTCAGGACTGTGCACAGAGACAAGAAGAAAGCCTCTGAAATACAAAGCCTTTAGATCAATTTGTTTCCTAGCCTGACATCCAATTTTTTTTCTATTGCAATTTCGTCCTGCTCTCTGCCTCCTACTCCATCTCAGAACCAATTTAACAGGTAATTCCAGACATTCCTATTCAAAAGTATCTCCTGGCAGGAAATCAGTGCCCTATTTTTCAGTTTTTTAAAAAAGCAAGCAAACTAGGCATTTTGTCAGAATGTATGCTCATATTTCTCCTATCCATTCTAAATCCACGTGTAAATTTTTGCATCAGCCATCCCATCATTTGCCTTTTGTGCCAGGCTACGAAAGGCAAATTTAAAGTGAATGAGTCATCACTTATCTGCAAGAATGAAGTCTCAGTGGGTAATTGAACTCATCTACTAATAAGACTTAAAAAGGAAGAAAACTGGTTTTAGATATGATGCTATTTATCAGCAATGGAGTTTTGGTAGTAATTAAAACATTATATGACATAACAGTGGCTCAAAGAATTCCGTGGTGGTTTGGTTACAGGTTGTTGGAGTGTATATAGCATGGTATGTCTGTAAGGCATGTTTCCCTCCTGCTAGAAAGTCTTGCTCTAATACCTTGTTTCAGATCTTTGAGCAACTGACACTTTTGATAAGGCATGAAAACATCGCCATTCAGCTGTTAAACTTATACCATTATGAATCTGCGGGGAACGTGGATTTGCTCAGCTGGTCTGCTGAACCACTCCTTCTTCCATAAGCAACAGAGACAGATTAAATAAATGTTAGGCAACACTTCTTGAAACTATCATAGTTTTTTATGGTGTTTCTTTTCAGCATTGCAACAGATTGCGGTCGGTTTTCACCATTCAATCTGACTAAATTATGCTGGTACTGAAGTAGAGAAACCCACATATTCAAAGGAACCCCATGCTCCATGAAATTTGTTTGAACTATTGTGGCTTTGGCGATGATGCACAGTGAAAGTATAATTGTCTCTAAACTCGGAACACATCCCACTGATTGGCTTTCTAAGCATCTCCTTGTCCCAACAAGAAAAGACTGGTAGTAGGAGTTTCAAGTGGGAGTTTCCACTCTTGTTATTTGTTGCATTGTAAGGGTTACACACTGAGTGTGGTAACATTGTTCAGGGAAATATTTTCAGGAGTATAATTACTCTTTCAAATTCATATGGATAAAGAAAGGAAATGATCCTAAGAATAGAGGACCTCAAAGACCCACGAAAGCAAGAGAATGTCTCTCTGTAGACTTAGCTCAGAATGTATCATTAGAAATGTCAGCCAGAAAATCACGGCAGGGACCTTCTATATTTAAGTGATAAGATGTTATTCATCAGTTCACAACCAGTTTGATGTGCTCACACTGGAGTAGGTCTCATGTTTTTCAGAAAATCTGCAGTTTCATTAGTCACAGTTGTTTTTAATAAACCTTGCATCCAACTGTAATAGGTTTATAGAGTTTAAACAAAATAGTGATTAATGTTGTATTTTGAGAAAAGTGGTAGAAAGAAGGTTTAGTTAATTTTGGCAGACTGATGTAAAAAGACAAAAAAGGAAATATCTGAGTCTGGGAAGCTCCCTGTCTTGAACAGAATGACTTTTACCTTCAAGAAGGATTAATTTGCCTCCTTTTTTTGTATATGGCTGTCATAAAAACCAGGGCAGAAGCATGAGGCTGGAATGCAATTTACAAAAGCTATAGTGTGCTATAGACTATATTATGTATTTTTAAAGTTCTATAGGCTGTTTAAAACATAGAGAACAAAACTAGTGCTATATTACCTGTAAAACTTATAACAAGGGATGGTAGAAGTAGGGCATACTAGAAAAGACATTACACACCAATGAGTCTATGGCTGATCTAGACCTTTTGATTTAGAATAAGATCAGTGACAGAAAGCATGGTCATGCTTCTGTGCACAGCAACTAAAAAGATGATTTGACAATAGTTAAGAAGGCGTTTAGACTTGTGAAGCTTTCAGATGTAGGATGTGAATCAGCATTCTTGGTTTTTGGATGAACAGATAATGAATCATCATGTCTCTTCCTCTATCTGTACTTACATTGTGTTACATAAAAGGGCCAGGTATACTATTTTATTTTCTGGTATTATACCTGCAGGGCATTCATAACCTGATTTTGGAGAGAGCAGCCCAGTCATTTCTAAAACAGACATTCCATTAACCAACACCCCATCCTGCTTTCAACATTGCTGTGCTATGACTAGCAGAGAAGTTTCTCCTTAAATACCTTCTCCATGGCATATTCAAATAAGGACTGTATAAATTATGAATATGGCTATTATGTGGAAAAGCCAGATGTGTAATACATGATGCCAGTAATAAAATGGACATATAATTTCTATGCTACCTGTTTTATACAGAGCTAGAATTTATTTTCTCTCATGCTCACTGTCTTTATTACTGCCCCAAGTTAAAAAAACGTACCAATGGAGGAACTTTGCTTTCCCTTGGGGCACACAGAGTTTAAAATAATTTAGCAATCTGGGCTGGATGGAAAAGGATTTATTAAGATTCATTTTGTAAATATTTTACTTTCCTCCCTTCCTTCACTTGCTCCCAAAGGAAAGAACCACAAACTTCCCCTCCCATAACTGCTAATTGATATGGCCAGGCCCTGGCTCAGGAGACAGGCTGCTCCTACCCCATCAAGGCTGCAAACTGCCTTGACTGGACTCCAGCTCCCTGGAACTCTCCTGTTAGACCTATGCAGCTTTGCAAACATAAATATACTGCACAGAAATATATGGGCACATAAAAGAGGATTGAGAACTTCAGGATGAGTTTTCCCTAATCCAGGAGAAGGACATGAATGCCATGCCACCCATGCCATGTGTTGTTTTGTGTCCCATCTCATTCTCTAGGAAGGGTTCCTTGATAGAACTCCTTGCTAAAGGCAAAGGGAAAGGTTGGATTTGTTTGTTTGTTTGTTTGTTTGTTTGATGTTATGTTTCCAAGAAGCACTCTGTTGAACATCTATTCCTTTAAACATTATTCATTTAAACATTAGAATTTTATAATAAATAAAAATGTCTAACTACCCCTGGTTAAAAAAAGTTTTTCCTTTTTCCTAGTCTGGGAATTAAAAAACAGAATTCCTTTTCCATCCCAACACACTCAATGCTTCTTCAGACAAAAGCTGTCAAATAACTCCTCATTCCATGAAATAGTACATTATGACTAGGAAATATATGTCAGTGTCACCAAGGTCAGATCTATGCCTGTGCAGTAGAGTGCAAGCTAGAAGAAGTTAGAGCTTGAGCTGAGTTTTGCTCAACTAACAAAGTCCATCCAGTTGCCTGGTTAACCAAAAATGGTTAAAAAGGACTAGTCAGAAAGGATTTGCATATTTTAGTGGAGCAACCTTAAATGGTTTGAAGCAAATTTTTGTTGGTGTGGTGTAGGAAGAGCATGGTGAAAGAGCAGTTGTGGGGTTTTTTTGCATTGGATGCCTTTTAAAGTGGCTTCATAAAGAAAAACTGAAAGGTTGCCCTCATGAATGCTTAAGTGAGATGAGGTAAAGTAGCAATGAAAGTCTTAGTGGCTTTTGTTAAGCTAACAGGGCAACAACACTTGGGTAATAGTTTAAGGGACATATAGTTGAAGTGTGGTGGGGAGGTGAAATGTAAATTGAAAGCAGGAGGAGCCACCCAACCAAAATTAACTAGAAGAAGAGATAGGAAGATGGAAACAGCAACATATGTGGAAACAAAGTTGTCAGAGCAAAAGCTTCAAACAGGTTTGAAGTTGGCCTGACCGTGACAGCAAGCAAAGCAAATGGTTTGTGTATCAGCATTTTGGGGAAAACTTTTTTTCAGTTTTACAGGTAAAGTGTGAACAGCGATCATTTGGAAATGGAAGTAGATGTTAAATCAAAAGTCCTGACAGCGTGAGAGAAAGATTGCAGTAGTCTATTTACAGAAGTGAAATATCCTTTTAATAAATGACTGAAATCATATGAGAGAATGATTTCCAAAACTATTGGAGTTGGAACAAAGAGTGATTAAAGAAGAGCCCCACAACCCACAAATAAAATGTGCTTATTGTATGTAAAAATTCCAGTGAGATAACTGCTGTTTCCCAAACAAACCAATCAGTGCTGAAGAGATTGCACTAATTTCTATGTACCAACCTGAACAGACCCTTTGCCATAGCAAACAAGGAAGTTCTGCTTGTGTTCTGTGTGTGAGAAAACACCATGAATCTTGTTTTAAAGTTCTGAAATAAAGGCCAAATGAAGTGCTTATTCCCCTCCACGTGGCACATGTAGGATGGTGTCTGGAAAACTGTGTCCAGTTTTAGGTCCCTCTGTAAGAAAACCTCATGGGTTAACTGGGGGAAAGGCAGTGGAGGGCCACCAAGATGGTTAGCAGACTGGAATGTGCTGCAGAAGGTGAGGCTGAGGGAGATGAGTTTGCTCAACTTGCAGAAGAAAAGGCTAAGTAACAGTGGGTCAGAGTTCAGCCTCCCACTACTAAGAGGGAATAGAGGAAGATGGAGCCAGAAATTCCCTTGAGATGTACAGCAAAAGGAAAAGAGGCAGCAGTCACATGTTGCAGCAAAGGAATTCCAGACAGATAAATAGAAAAAGGTACAAGGGTGGTTAAGCAATGGCACAGGTTGCCCAAGAAGCTGTGGACACGCTGTCCTTGGAGGTATTAAAAGCTCAGCTGGACAAGCAACCTGAGCAGCCAGATCCAACTTTGAAACTAGTTCTGTTTTGAGGAGGAGACTGGATTTAAATTACCTCAAAAGGCCCCTTGCAACCTCTGTTATTCTACGACTGCAGTTCTCCAGAGAATCAAGCAAGATTATTCTCACTGATTAAAACCATTTTAAAGATTCTAAAACTTACTGTAAGCATTAATGCATACATGGAGCAAGCAAATTCTGACAGTAAACCATCTGTGTTCTGGGAAGCAGCATCCAAGAATAACCCAAAGAAACCAATTTATTGCAAATATGGTATTTAGGCCACAAATATTTCTACATTCAGGACAATAACTCCTTCCCCTCCCATTGCACGATGAAAGGGATCAGGATGTTACAGCACTTGTATTAAACAGTTTCATTATTTCCAAGAAATCTAAAAATGAAGTGAATCTCTGCATGAAATTTGACCCCTGTGAAACCAAGGAAATAGACTTTCATATATATACATTATGCATCCAAAAAAGGCTATCTAGGTCAGATCCTAGTAAACTCAAATTTTTTTTCTGAAGTGGTTAGAAATTAGACTAAATCTGAAAGAGAAAAGATTCATTCATCTCTTAGACCTATGCCATAGGGGAGCTTTTTCCCCACATAGAAAATCCAAGAAAAACTTGACACAATTTCACTGTACTGATTTCCAAGCCCCATTCTTCCCATGTGATACACAAGACAAAAACAACCTTGTAAGAGAACCTAAAATACAGGAGTGGATCAAGTCTCTTGTGGGGCAGAACAAGAAAAGGAGTGTTATTCAGACCCTTCAAAGGCTTCTAACCACTCTGGGTGGACATATTGCAGCTGTTAGCTGGGCTGCTGTCAGATATAGCAATGCTAGTTCGGGATGAATGTTTTATTCAACCTAATTCTTATGGGAGTGGTAATCATACTGAATAATCATGTGGCTCCTGCAAGTCTGTAGGGAATTGTGCACATTTCCTTGAGAGATTGCAAAGAACGAGAATACTTCCCACATAGCTGATGGAAGTGTCTGTTCAACCAACATTTGCTTGTTCACACAGCATTAAACATAAACCAAATTACACAAAGCAGCATTTCACTTGCTGTTTTCATTAGAAAAGACTACTCATCAGCAGAGGTAATTCCTCCACCTGGGTCTAGGAAAAAGAATAGAGAATAAACAGTGATTATCTACACACAGGAACATTAATTATATTTATGAAATGTTTGGCCACAGAATATCAAGGTTCAATCTTTTTGGGTGCGTGGTTAAAAATAAAACTGACAAAAAACTGAGAAAAGAAACGTTGTAATATTGAAATACTGCATGTATTTCAAGCATCTAGGAAAGCCTTTGCATTCTCTCAAACTGATCTGTATTTGTAAACCAGATTTAAACTCACATATAAAAATATATGTATGTGTTTTGCTTTCTGCACTCGTGTGAAAACCTTCTTGGGAAGTTCAGGTTATTGCAAGAATGAATACCTACATTCATGCTTTTCCTTCTTTCAGTTTTCTTTCTCTTTTCACTCTAAGTTGTAGCAATTTATATGTAATGTGGCATTGTCTTTGTTTCATCTTACTACATACTAGCAAAGCAATTATACTCCTAAAGAGCTGCATTTTGCATAAAAGCTGTTTAAGGAATCTTACTCAAAATATCCTAAATTTAATATAATCACATTACATAAAACATTTGAGCAGCCTGAGACACATTTTCTATGCCACCTGTTTCAGAAAGCAATGCACTTCTCTTACACTATATATTTGCAAAGCGATGACTCATCTACAATTGACTAATCTGTCATTAATCACTCTTAACAAGACCAGACATTTGATATCAATTTCTAGCTTCTAATGCAGTCCAAAGCTTTCAGTTTCAAGGAATTTAAATGCCCTAAATTTAAATGTCTTTGAATTTAGCCTTTCAAAGTTCCAAGAATGGAAAGAACTTGCTCTACTGACTGAAAAAAAATCAAGACTTAGACCCTCTTCCAACGCTCAAAGAGTTAGACCTATGTCCTGTTTCTGTGAAAACACAAAACCCATCCATCTTTGCATGCACATTTGGTTGCACATGACTGCCTGTTTCCCTGGGGGGTGGATTTGCAGTGGGAGCACTGCAATACTTTTTTCCAGACTTTCTGTGACTTGCCTATTAACAAGTGATCACAATTTACAGATGTCTTGGTGAGGGGATCCTAACACCTGGAACATTTTAGGTCTGGTGACCATGAGAAATGGGCTAATAAAAATCCTAAAAGTATAAAAAAAATATTTGTTTCTCATGTGGACTGTGCCAGTGCTGAAGAAACTCCTAAAACAATAACAGGATTTCCCAGGACAAGTTTCCTTGGTATATATTCGTAAGAAATATGAATTTGTTAGGAATTTTCAAAGTTCACCAAAGGGTTCTGAGAAGCAAGTAAAGAAAATAGTCTTCTATTAAGACTCAATAAGACTTCTGCTCACTGTACTTCCCCAGATAAATCAGTGATTTTAAATTTTCAAGGGCTCATGGGTTCAGCTGACTAGCTTGCTATGTACCTGAATAATTACTATTTGCATGACAGTTGCATTCATAGAAACCTACAGCACAGCTTAATAGATAGTAACATTTATGAAGGTCAGTCTTAGTAGCAGAGAATGAATATTAAACAGAAGAGGTCAATTCAAGGGGGGAAAAAACCCAAAAAAAGGCTGCTGTGAACCTTGTGTGACAGAATTGCCCGTGTTCCTATTACCACAGATTTCTTTAAATTCATTAAAGTTCCATCTCATTCACAGGTGCTCCAGGATGCTCCAGGAACAAAATACGTGCCAGCCCAAATAAGGTGGACATTTTCTGTTCTCTAATAACCCCAGTATTTTGCCTTTGGAATAGCAATTGGTTTCAGTTTCAAGCCCAAAATCAAATCAAAAACTTCCCTGCTCTAACTGCATTGAGTTGGCATTGCTCACCCACCCAACAAACAGCAATGATTTCTCAAGGGATGCATTACCATGCAAGTAAAATGGAGATTTTTCTTTTTCTGTCTGGACTTTTTTACTTATAAAAGTGATCATGACTTACCTTTGCTTCAATAGGCTTCAATTAAATGCTAAAGGCTATTTTACTCTTTCTATATCCTCAACTGCAACATATTTCCTTCCTTCCCTCCTGAAGCTATGGGGGAGGACAGCAGAGAAACAGCAACCTGAAAGTAATAAAGTCAGAGTGAACCACAAAAACTTTGTTTGATCACTTAATTTCAGAACACAGACTCAAAGAAGCAGCTCTTTCATTCTCATGAAATGACAAGAGCCAACAAACAGATGATCAGAACAGCTCATCGCTGCCTGATAGCTGACAGAAAGGCAAAATCACTCATTATCTGCTCTCAGAGATTCTGGTTGAAAAGTCTTAGTTACTTCGGGTAGGTGAAGAACAGTGAGACCTAGAGGGCCATCTGCATATGAAAGCACTCACCGTGAAGCTAATACCATATATTTGTCTTTGAACAGCACAGTGTGAACCCAATTGCCTGTTTGTCGAAAAGCAACCTCAGTGAACTCTTTGCAAAATGAGCTTGTGCCTTACATTGTGTCTGGATCATCCAGGCTGCAAACTGTTTTTAAAAACATACATTTAAGGTTTAGAGAAACTATGGTAGCTCTAATAAAACTGTATTTACTGTAGCTAACTTGTTGCAATTAACTTAGTACATCTAATGTGCAACTTTTCCAGGAAAAGACAAAGAACTAGTCTGGGTGATCAGTGTGGATTTCCTTGGCACAGAAGCAGTTGGAGGTACTACCCCCTGTGATAGGTCTTGATTTTATAATCAGCCCTGCCTCTTCCATGAATATTTTTCAGCCATTGTGCACCTACAAATGTCAGAAAAGCTGACATGCCACAAAATGCAGTCGAATGCATAGTTAGACAATGAAGGTTTTTCCTCTGGTGCTTCCATTTTAGCAGCTCTATTTGAAAGGTAAGACAGATCTACACTTTAAGCTGCTGATGACAGAAGAGCTGCTGAACCAAAGTATCTGGAAACCTGAGTCCTCTATAAAAAGCACAGCTAGGGAACCATCACTGTCAGGATGAGCTGGTGTGCCAACCCTGTCAGTTTGGCTCGATGCAGGGACACCTCCTTGGATGAGGAAAGACTTATCCTGGCCCTGCACAATGCTCTCTGCTTGTATTGGCAACCAGAAACTGGGACACCAGTGCACGGCCATGAATGTGCTCCAGATTACCAAGTAGGCACAAAGTTGCTGTATCCAGTTTATATTTACTGACTTGGGTAATGATCTGCCCATCTGGATCTCACTACTGTTTTTTTGCTAAGCGTATCACTTTAAACGATCTTTCATGATGTTTCCAAGTTGGGCAAAACAGGTATTTTAACACAACAGGAACAAAATATTTTATAGCAGAAACAGTGCAATTAACTACTACAAAGTAGCAGAAATATGTGTAGCAAAGCCTTGAGGTGACTCCTTTTGAGCAGGCTTCAAGCAGCTCTCATTTAATACCTGCAGACAGTGTGATAGAGCAGCCCCAGCTGCTGCACGTGATCCCTGATAATGCAGCAGCCCAGCTAAATGGTGCTGTGGGGGAAGCTGCGTGGACAAACATTCAAGTACCACAGGCTCACAAATCTTCTCCAGAGTTATTAACTCATTTTTTATGATAGGTAAATACAAGAGATTTGATATTTGCCAGCTATGTGCCCAGTCCTCCCTTGTACCCATGGGAGATGTTGGGCTTGGCTCACTGCTGCCAGCCAGGTTGCTGGAGCTAAAACTATTTGTATCTCCTCCTAAAGAAAAATAAACCCTTTGCAACTAGTAGGGCTACTAGCAAGGCTTCTGACACGCATGTGCTGTTTTTTAGCACTTTCCCTATGAAAATGATGAGAAAATATCATCTGTCTTTGAGAGGGAGCTGCAGTACCAAAAGATAAGAGAAGGGAAAGGAGAGGAAGAGTAATGGGAGCAGAAGGGATGCAACTTGAGAAGTGAAGGATCAGGAAAGGTCATCTTGAATAACTGGTGCCAGGAAACAGAGCAGTACTTTGGAAAGCCTTGTCTGCATTGCCAGTTAGTGCTTCAGACTTCATCTGTGTGACACTTAGTGTCATGTACTGTCACAAAAGGCAGGAACTTCAGTCAGCATGGAGCAGAGCTAAGAAACCAAAGTCTCACTGTCCTATGAATACTCTCATTATACGTACAGAAACAGCACACTGGTGCCTGTGCCATGCATCCATCAGCAGAAGTCTCTAACCTTTCATGACTGTTTCCTCTGCTTATATGTAGCTTGGATCCAAGATAGAAGTGCCTTTGTCAGCATCCATCATGCTCACAAGTGATTTGCAGTAGAGCTTTTTGTTTCCTTTGCTCACAAATCAAGAAGGGAAAAATATTTTGTGTGAGACAAAAAAAGTGCTGTATTGTCTGTTCACCGCTTTAAATCTCCTTTGCTTCTTATAAGGGCACAGGACTTCCTGCTGGTCATCTGTGCGTGGTCTCATCTACTGGTAAAAACTAAGAACTCAGAAAATCACAGATCACAGACTCCATACCACATCTTGTAGGGTGACTGCAAGTCCTTTGTTCCCCTTGGGAAAGAGCAAATGGGCCAGCAGGAAACTGTCGATCCACAGAAGACCCAGAGAGTCAGTCAGCACCCAGGACACAGAGCAGGAACTCTGTGGTCGCTTCTCTGGAGGGGTTACTCACAGCCTGCAGAAGACAGCACGCCCGTGGGCTGCCCACAGCCTCTGCAAGGGCTTGTCTGCTCTGTGGATCCTGCCCGTGGGGCCTCTGGGAGCCAGGACAGGACACCTGCAGTGCTACAGCACCGCTATGGGTAATGCTGTTGGGGATGCCTTCCACCAATTTCGGTCCCTTTCCTCTAGAAAAAGGCAGTAGATAAAATGTGTGAAGTACAGCAGGGTCTGTCATCCTCAGACAGTGCACAGATCACCAGGTGTGGGGGGTGAAAACCCATCAGCACCATTCACATTACAAGTTCAGAAGTACTTTTGCACCGAGGACAAGGGCAGTTGTACTCCAGGCTGACAGATTCCTGGCATCACCTTACAACACAGGGCTCCAGCTGCTTTTCCAGCGAAGCCCAGAAGGCAACACAGCCTGGCAGTACTTCTGCTGCACTGCGTGATGTCCTCCAGGGCGGCTCGAAGCAGCCCTCCATCGGCGTGCGGGACAGCATCCCCCGCCCACGGAAAGCCCTTTAGCGAACCCTTTCGCTCCGCTCCTGCTGGGAAGGGCGGGTGCCGCACGGAGCTGCTATCTGGCCGTTCCCTAAAGGGCCAGAGAGCCGCGGCCGGGGCCGTGGGGCAGGAAAGGGAGCCGGGGGTGTTCCCGGGCGGGGGTGACACGGCGACAGCCCCCGCCCCGCCCCGCGGCTCGGCCACATAAAGGCGGCGGCGCCCGGGGCCGGCCCGCAGCGACGGCACGGTGTCCACGCACTGACCACCAGGTAAGCGGGCCGGCCCCGGCAGGGGGGCACGGGGGCTGTGCTGTCCCACACTGCCCCGGCCGTGGAGCCCCGGGGCTGTCCTGCCCTGCCCAGCGCCGCTCTGCCCCGGCCGTGGAGCCCCGGGGCTGTCCTGCCCCGCTCTGCCCTGCCCATCCCTGCCCCTCGCCGTGCCCGACCCTGCTGCCGCCCCCCCAGCAGCCGGTCTGCCTCGGGTTGTGGCGCGGGGCTTTGCTCGGATCGCTTCTGGCTTTTTCTTTCTTTCTATTTTTTTTTAAATTCTTTTTTTCTTTCTTTTTGTGACACTGCAAAAGCTCGGCAGCAGCGGGTCACCAAAGTTGCAGAGAGCGGAATTTTGAAGCCTCAGCTCTTTTCCTAATGAAGCAAAGCAGAACTTTAATTTGATTCGGCCACTCTCCTACTACTTACTATGGCAACTACCTCCACAAAAAAAAAACAAAAACAACCAAGCAACAAGGAGATGAGGCCAGAGCAGGTTCTGCTTTGGTTTTGGAGGGGCTCTGGAATACCAGTGAGAACTCTGAGAAAGAGAAGGCTATTTTACTTAAGTGACAAAGCCTATGCCTTTACATGACTCAACAAAATTCTGCATTTCCAGGAAAAACTGCGTCCATCTCAGGAGGGATGTCCTGCAGTTGAAGCCCCTTTTTACAAATATTCAAACTAACTGGCCTTGAATGGGCCGTGTTCTTGCATGATAACTGTGATATTCCTCATCTGAGAGAGAGGATTACGAGTGAGTCTTTACAAATAAAGCTGTAGCATTCTTACTGAATACTTGCAGTATGCTTTTGATACGGTCTTTGGGAATTATACATTCTTGAAGCCTAAGGAGTTGAAAAAATAGTTTGCTTCTCTCCCATTTTTCCCCTTCTTCACTCAGCAGTCAACATTAACAGTACAAAGAGCTGTATTACTTAGACCTGGATTAATAGCTCGTAGAAGATATTTCCAAAGGTGCTTTAGCATTTTTATTCATCTGAGTTACCCAAAACAAGTGCTTAAAACATGGACAGAACCACAGCTGGATGGTTCTGCATCAAGGTACAATCCCATTTGACACTCGGATGGGATAGGCAACTTGCTTAATATAGTACTGTATCTTTTCAGAGATGAAGCAACAGATCCAGCTTGTTGGAATTTTAAGACCTGGCTCAGACCCTCTAAGAGGGAAGCTAAAGTGGAAGAGCACTTTCACTTAACCTTGGTCTGTTTTACTGGTTACTAGAATGTTCTTTTCTGTATTTTCAAGGAAATATGTTCAATTAGCTGTCACTAAAATCTATTTTTTCTGAGATTTGGACAAAGCAAAGGAGAATAGATTTGAATTGAAGAAGTTCAGGATTGGCAAGAAATGACTGACTAGTCTCACCCTAGTTCCTTAGGCAGAGCTGTCAATTTTAATTTAAGCTGCAGAGATGAGACTGTGAATAATGAAGAGAGTGGATGAAGCAAGTATGCATTCTTAGGAAGCTTCTTATTTGGTATAATAAATAGTAACATCCTGTGTTTTGCTCCTTTCAGAATGATACAGCTTTTGGACCCAAGATCCTTGCCCAGCTCCATCATGCCTGTGGACGTGGCCATGAGAATTTGCTTAGCCCATTCTCCACCGCTGAAGAGCTTTCTCAGCCCCCTTGAGGACTGCCAAAGAAACAACTTTGTGAACAGACTCAAACCTCTCAGACCGTGCCTTCATGTGAAACGTGACTCGGAAGCTCAGAAGAGTGACTGGAACCACTCGTCCACCCGAGCCAAGAAGCGAGTCGTGTTTGCAGATTCAAAGGGGCTGTCCCTGACAGCGATACACACCTTCTCTGAGTTCCAGGAGCACTCTGGGTGGGATCTTCAGTTTGACCTCTTAGGCATTGAGGATGTAACATCTGACTTAAAACTACATGAGGAGAAAAATTTGATTCTGGGTTTCCCTCAACCCTCAGCTGACTATCTGGACTTCAGGAACCTCCTGCAGAAGAACTCGGTCTGCCTGGAGAACTGCACCCTGCAAGAGAAGGTGCTGTCAGGCACTGTGAAAGTAAAAAACCTGAGCTTTGAGAAAAAGGTTCGGGTTCGAATTACTTTTGATACATGGAAGACCTACAAGGATGTTGAGTGTGTATACATGAACAATGTTTACAGTGATTCTGAAAATGATACCTTCTCATTTACCATCGATTTGCCTCCTGCCATTTCCTCTGAAGAGAAAATAGAGTTTTGTATTTCTTACCAAAGTGGAGACCATACCTTCTGGGACAATAATGAGGGTCAGAATTACAAGATTGTCCATGCAGAGTGGAAGCCTGATGGTGTTCAGATACCATCTGCCAAGGAAGACTATGTAGATCTTCAGACTCCAAGAAGAGGACAAGAGAGAGAGCCTGATCAGCTAGGCAGTCCGAGGCTGTCCAGTGGCCTTTTTCCCCAGTGGCAGAGCTTGGGTCGGATTGAAAATTCCTCACCATATTGGTGATCTGTAATACCAAGGAAGCATTCTTTCATTTGGCAGCAGAACAGCATTAGTTTTCTGGTTCACATACTATGATGAAACCACCTGGCAGGTTTTGTTTGCTGTATGAAGAGATCCAAATTCATTTGTCTGTGGGACTTGGTATACCATATTATGTTACTGAAGTTCTTAGCCAAACCTTATTCTTGGAAGGAAAGAAAAATCAAGATAAAACCCATGTGTATGCCACATACTATAGGAAGATATACCCATATCACAAGTACATGCTGCCTTCTTTCTGCCATCAGCTCTCTTGGGTCACTGGGAGAGACACTTGCGAAAGAGTATGTAAAGCAATGGTATGTTTGCAAGCTGTAGTAATTGTATGCTTGAGACTATGTGTGTGTGTGCGCAGGGCTGTTACATTAACAGAATGTTACAATTCACTTTGCACCTAATAGGAGTGCAGTAGATGCTGTCAGGAGGCTTGCTAAGGGCCTCTACATGCTTGTAGCAGAGGCAGGTAGGGATGCATGGCAAAGGTTTGTGGCTTCACTACACGTTAAGAAACTTGGAGAGGATAATGGAGAAGTAGGAAAAGAGGAAGAGGTAGAATGTGCTGTATAACTTGGAGATGTGCAATGGTCTAATTGCTTCTTTCCAAAGCTGTTTTTCTAAATCCCAAGGAAAGTTCTATGGGATAAAAAGACTAAAGAAAATAATGCAAAATGAGTGGTGGAAGTGACTACTGCTTTGAGAAGATGTCTGTCCTCACTGGCTTTGTGAATGCCTTGCATTTGATAACAAATCTAACCTTGACTTCATCATCCTACTCACTTAGCAGGCAGATGGTTATCTTTTAATGTTAAATGAAAAATGTGCCTTTAAAAAAATTTTCAAGCCACCCTAGTATGCCAAAAATAGGGTCATGTGACAAAACAAAAGGATTTGTAAATTTCCTAGTCTGTAGCAGCATTAGGTGATTCTATTCATCACCTGATCTAATTTTGCAGCGTCTGATGTTTGCAATTTGGAGCAGGATACTCAAAGTTAGTGATGACTTTTTATAAGTGCATAACATAGGAAAGGTCCTTCATATTGAAGACAGTGAATTAGCTGCACTTTGTGAAAGCTAGTTTCTTTAAAAGAGCAGGGTTGCTACTAGTTTTTTCTAGACTGAGTATGGGCTTGCACATAAACTATTCTGTTTTATTTTACCTCATTTTTGAAGTTCTTTTTTTTAGACTTTAGTAAACTAATATATATTTTGTATCTGTATGGTTATAATTTAGCTTTCTGAGCTGTCAAACTGTAAAGGTGATTTGTGTTTCATGCAAGACTTATGTGAGAAATTGTCCAGTACATGTTCAGCAGGTGTGAATACTGGCACACCTTTTAGCTGTACAGAAATGGTGTTAACATCAAAATATAAATCACATTTTTGTCCACAGCCAAGAAGTATAATATCCTGAGTGCGAAGCTACTTGCAGTGCAGCGAGATGATAAATACCAAGGTGAAATAAACCTCCTCCACTAATTGCACTTTCCCCCTATGTAACCCTTCCTGTTATGTGTGAACTAGCCATTTTATGAATAAACTTTATTTTGATACACCTGGTTCTCGCTTTGTCATCTCAATCTACCTTCTCAACTTCTGTAAAACAACTTAACTGTGCAAGGTGCAGCCAATTCTATTCCATGGGCTTTGCTAAAGCTGGCTATGGTATGGCATCTCAGGTCAGAAGCTGCCATTATCCTGAAAATCAAATACAAACTCTTCACTAAATGAGAGATTAGTATTCCCNCCCCCCCCCCCCCCCAACATTGTATCTCACTAAATTTGACTGGAATATTTTTATTTGACAGATTCTGTCAGGGATCTTGCTGTACTGTGGGCAAGTCTGGCAGGAGTCTCTCTTAATCTGATGGCCAGACTTACCTGCTGAGCTGTAGCATATGTGGTGCTCGGATGGATGAATTTAGACAGCAGCACTTAATGTTTTCTGGCTTGCTTTCACCTTATCTTGGCTAGTTATGCTGCCTCTTGCAGCTATGCTGCTGTTTGGGACATTGGTTTTTCTCCTCTTGTACTCAGGAATGCAGCAGAACTGCCATCAGTACTGAAGGCCTCCCTGCAAAGTGAAGTGCCTGTCTCTGAGCCAGCCATTCACCATTGCCCCTGCAGCATGGACCTAACCTCACAGTTACTTAGAATGGGGACAAGGCTGCATAGTTTCCAAGGGCCTGGTCCCCTGGGGGGCTGGCAGAGGGTTTTGGTACACGCCTGCTTCTCTTCCATAGCAATGTAGAGCAGCACAGAGTTAGAACAGGCTACGGGCTGCACACCAGCTACTTCATATGGGATTTCTTAATACATTAACTCAATTACAAGATGCAGTTTAATTTAGTCTGTTGCACACAGTCAAGGGTTTCCCAGCAAGAAATCTAGCTTTAATTATGAAAAAGCAATTCCCAAAATGCAGAAGACATGGAGCTAGCAGCATTTTGTTGACCTGAGGAATGAATTTAGAGCTTCTACCTTGCAAAACCTGCACTGGGTGCAGAGCCCTTCTTTTCCCAGCATTATCTATCAGTTTCAAATTCTATTAAATACTACACTGGGTCGTATTGCACAGAAGCTCTTATGGTACATACTGCACCACCATCTCTGCTCTAGGAAAAAAGTGAACTGAAGAGAGATTTGTAACTTAAGTGGTTCAAAGGCGCCTCTGCCTCAATGTGAAACTTTGCTGCAAGGCTACTGAGTAGAGCAGAAGCCTTCTAGCATGAGAAATAGCTTTTCTTATCCTCTAGCTAGGTTTTGTGACCAGCCAGCCCAACTGTCTGCCTGAGACATAAATCACTTAAAAACACCATAAGACAGGTTCCTTTGACCAGGCCTTGGCTTTAAGCCAGGTTCTTCACTAAGATGCCTTGCAAGGTCTTATTTGCACAGCAGTGAGTCAATGTAGTGTTGCTCAGCAGCTCCAAAGCCCTCCCTCAGTTGAGAGGGCAAAGGATTTCTCCTTTTTCCACCCCTTACCCAAAGCAACACAGTTTAACTCTTTCCTCTTTAAAACAGAGCTTGTATCTGTCAAAAAGGTAACAGACTCCTAGAGAAAGGTATTAGGAATGATAAGGTATATTAACTGAAAAAAATATTAATCTTACAAATATATTTCTCAGACACTGAGAGAAACATCACCACTGGAAAACTGTTTTAGGATCTTAGATGCTGCTCTTTCAGGTACATCCATTCTAAAAATTGAAGATATAAAGCAGATATGGTCTTCGAAACAGAGCTTGCACCCTGTGCCATCTCATTTTCTCAGGTAGTTACTGTTTCAGCTGCATTGTAGGTTTGTATTTCCACCACTGCTGCGACAGAGTGAATGACTGGATTAATCCTACAGCTCTGCAGCTCTAAGGTGTCTGGCTTTCAGTTATAGCCTATGGGTGGCACAGTACTTACAGACTTTATTCTTCAAACATGAGTGTTTCAAGTTGGGTCCCTAACAGCTGTACTCACTTTTGGGAAGCTAGATCTAGTTTTGCCACATGAAATTAAATTAAAATTTTATATTAATAAAGCTCTGTCACCCTGGAAGATCAGCGTATGAACATTTCCTGAGAACATAATTAGAATTTTCACCGGCAATTAGTGAGTGTCTTTTTCTGTAGTTATATATAGCTAAGCAAATTACTATGATTTATATGGCAAATCTGGTGTATTAGTGGTAACGTGGTAGATGTTACAGTATTAAATAGACATAAAGAAACAACTCACACCCCTCTCAGACACTTCTGCAATTTAAAATAAAATGCAATCAAGAATAAAATGTTTCAGTGAGGCTGAAATAAAAGGAAGTAAGGATGTGCCAAATCCTCTTGTGGGGACTCTCCTGTTTCAAGAACCACCTGTACTTCAGCCTTTCCCAGCTGACATTTTCTTAAGCTGTTCTTGCAGCCTTCACTGATGGAGGGTCCACAAGCTTTCCAATTATTCCTTCCTTGTCTTACTTGAAGAGTTTCCTGAGGTCTTAGCCTAATTAAAATTAAGCTTAGTTTCTTGTTTTAGTCTGCATAGGTGAGAAGAAAAAACTATTGCTTTCTTTTTGCAGTAGCCTATAATGGCTTGAGCACAAAGAAGAGCTTTCCCTCCTCTCCCTACATCCTTTCTCTAGGCTAAATAACACATTTCATTAAAATGGATATTTTGACTTTCCATCCTTGTTTGGAAAGAATCTGCTAGACCCTCCTTAATGCAGAACTATCCCTCTCAGCTGTCCCTGGCAAAAGCCTCGTGCTGTGGTCCTCAACTTCATCAGTGAAAACTTAGCACAGCTCAGTACCTATTTTTCATCACTCAACTGACTTAATCCATCTCATACAATAAGACCTGGGGAATGTACATCTCAGTTCAGCAGTGCTTGATGGCCTGTCTGTGAAGTTTATGACAGCTGGGTGGGTTGAATCAGTGATGCACTTCGCTGACCATTTATTCTAAGGATGGCATTTCCTCCATAAAAAACATTCATCCCTTCTCTGCTCCTCCTCCCTGCATTACAAACTGCTTCTTACACTCCAGCCTTTGATTATCTCCCTTCCGGACTAGTCATTAAATTGGTGAGTTTTAATTTCTTCTATATGAAGAGTAGCATTCTCTGCTTCAGTGACAAAATTTGGGCAAGTGGAACAGGACTGGTTCAGAAAAGGCTGACTGATACTTGTTTTTACAGTGTTTGCTGAAGGTGGCCCAGCGTCCATCTCAGTAAGTGCATCTTTCAAACGGTTAGATAGAAAATACCAGGGTTAATTCTGGTAAGGCAAAGCATGGACATGGCACGGTGGATCTGCTCAGTCACTGACAACTTTGCAAGATGTGAGAAGCATTGCAACGCACTGAACACACAGCAGTTGTGTACCTGTGTTACAGCCCCAGCTTTCTTTGAGCACAGGGATAAAACCAAGTCTGCTCAACAGCCAAAGACTTGGTTTTCTGACAGAAGTGACTGTCAGCATGATTATGGTTACAGCAAGTTGGCAACCAGAAGTGATTCAGGGGAAACGAATAAGCATCGAACAAGCAATCAAATCTAGCATAGCAGAAACTGTAAGGGTGCAAGAAAAGAAATTGGTCTACAGTTTACTATGCTGTAAATGAAATAAATGGGAAAGAATAAAATAAAAATTATTTGTTTCGAAGGTGTTATTGGGGAAATATCTCTGCTATCTCTATATTTCAGGTCGTAGTATGCTTTGGCAACACCTTACTTTTAGAAGCAACATGAAAGTGGCTGTTGCTATACACTTGGTAGCAGTGGGAGTTAATATGACAATTCCCCTATCTCACAGAAATGGCAAAACAACACAGAAACATTCAAACAGCCTTTTCTGCCCTAAATAGTCCACTGATCCCTGAATCACACACATACAACTGTAGTTAGCCATGAAGTCAAGTCTGTGAAACTGTAATGCCAAAAGCAAGGGTCTATTTTTTTTTTCCCCCAAAAATGTCTCTTACTGATAACCCTTTGTGAAAACATTTTACAGATTAATTCAGAGTATGCAGCAAGTATAATTAACTGATATCAGGGAAAGGTCAGAGTGAGGTGGGGCTTTTTTGTGTGGGAGCTTTTGGTTTTGTATGTTTGTGGTTTTGAAATGTTTTTCTTCATGAGGCTTTGTCTTTTTCTCCTGCCTTCCCACTCACAATCTCCCTCAGTTTCCCCCCGCCTGGAGCTAATTCAACATTGAACCAGGAGACAGATAGGTTTTCAAGGCATCCAGCTGCCTTACTTGAGCCCAAAAGTTACAATAGAATTTATAGATACATTAAAAAAATTCCACCCACCCTCAAATACAAAACTGCAATAAACCAACAAAGCAAAAAAACAACCAAGCAAAACACCCAGTTATTATTCTCAATTTAAAGCTAATTACACTCTGCAGGTCCATCGGGTAAGGTGTTAAGAATGTTGTAGTACAGCCCAGACATCTGTGACTTGGCTCTGAACACCATAGCAAATCCAGTGACCCCAGGAAACAGATCTGTCCATAACTCAAAGCTCAGCCACAACCACTACCAATCACTCCTGCTCTACCAATGAAGAAGCTCAGGCCACACACTGATACAGCACAGAAACCCACAGGAGCTGCAGAGTTGGATAGGTAGAGTTTGAGATAATTTTTGTGTTCAGGTGACAGTCGTATGTCAAACACTGATGCTCTTCAAACCCTCCATCTAGTAAAGGTGAGTCATACAAGACCTTCTAACATTTTCTGCTCCGCTTTCCTTGGAAGAGACACCCTTCCACAGTCAGAACCAACCCATGGCCTCTGTGTCTGTAATTATCACCTGAGCAGCCGCACCATCAAAAGTGTTTCCCTTTGCTCTGCATTAGGAAGTCAGGAAATTTTAACTTCCCAGCCCCAGAGTTTCTTATTTTCCAGCAGGCCATAAAATCCTTCTTTTCTTACCTTACTCTTCTGAAAGACCACAGGAATCTGAATTTCTGAACAATATCACTTTCAGAGGTCTGTCAAAACTGTTGTTCCAGAAGGACACCAGGGCAGTATATAATGCCAGTACAATGGAACAGTCTGCCAGTGGAAAGGAGACACCAGCAACTGAGATAGGAAGGTTAGGACTACTCATAGGTCCTAAGGGCAAGAGCTTGGAACACTCCCACTAGTAGGAGATGGAAATACTTTAGGAATAGGTATTATTGCTAAAGCAAATCTCCTGCAAACATGATACCAGCCTGGGGGTGGTGGGTTAGTGCTGCACTAGCAGCACCTGAGAAAATGGGTGTAGCAAGTGTTGATTGTACAGTTGATTGACAACACATGGTGGTTATTTGCTAGATAACTGAACTACATTCCTTCTCCTCCAAATAAAACCTTTACCATGCTGGAGAAAATCAAAAGGGATGTTTCACAGGCCCCTGTCTCTGTATCGTAGGTGTACTAAGACCAGTTGCCCAACTTTTTGCATTGGCTCATGTGAAAGCATAAGGTCAAGTCACCACTGAAGAAGCAGCTGGGCTGTGCTGAACTTAGTGCAGACCTTGCTATATTAACAAGTGTGGATACAGGCACAGGGTGTTTCTAGTCAGCTGGAAAAGAGAGCCATCAGGCAGTACACTCAGTGATGGGTATGAGTGAAGAGTCTGCTCCTCTATTTCAAAATCCATGAACAGCTGCATACTGGAAAACTCTGATATTCATTCTAGCTGGTAATTAGAAAAACATAGTATGTTTTATTTTCAGTGGACTGCAAATGTAAAGCATTATGTTATTATTCTCAAGATCAGTTACATTAAAAAATTGAATTTTATTCTGTCCAGTGAAAAATATGCTACTTCTTTAGTACAAAATATCATACATATGCTGAAAGTGTACGTACTGTACACATGCAGGTTAAGGTCTCATGTAGTCATAGCCTCAAGCAGCTAACTAATAGAGGAGGTTGTGCTGGATTTCTCCTCCTCACACTTCAGGCATTACTCAGAAGGGGTAAAAAAAGAGGAATGAAATGTGTTTCTGAGATCACATCTTGCTAACTGGTTATTAGAGCTCACATCTCACTCCTGCCAGCTCTGGGAGGATGCCCAGGACATGCAGCTGAGCTGAGTGCAGGGTCACAGTGGCTGTGAAGCTGTTGACCCAGGAGTCCTTCTTGTCTCTTATGATCGTACTGTCAGCATGGCAGTAATGGGGAGAGAATCATAGAATCAAAGCGAGGTTAATCTCAGTCACAGAATCACAAAGACGGGTCTGTGCAGTCATTTTAAATAATCAGTCACCTTCCCCAGGCTAAACATTCCTTAGAGAAGGCAAAATTTTATGCTTTAGGACCTGTTGTTTAGAGGTCTATACTAATACCTTTCTTAGTCGTTGGTGAACATATTGCAGCAAGGCCTTTACAAGGAATAATTAGGCAGAGACCTATATTTATAGTTAATTATCATATTAGGGCAGCAAGAGCAGAGTGAATTCCAAATGTAAAGTATTGCCCACCCCCTTTCTTTCCATTGGATTATATTAGCCCCTCCAGTGTTTGCTTATCCCTCTTGGGAGCCTTTTCAAAGCGTTCTCAGCTCTGGGACTTAATGCCTGGCATTGCTGACGTGCAGAATTAAAAATGTAAAGCGTATTTGCCACCTTCTGTTTTTAGATTAGCAACAGAGAAATCAGTCCTTGACCTGCACATAAAGCCAGAAGGGCCCAAGGGACACAGCTGCAGTGTGAGCAGAGCGGGGAAAAGAGAGCCCATGGCAGGGCAGCCCAAAGGGACAGAGGCAGAAGTCCCTCTGGAGCTACAGGAGCAACCGGAGGAGAGAGAAGCTGTGGATAATGGCCCTGCCAAATGCTCATTGCTGGCAAGGAAACCTGTTGAACTGTTATTTCAGGAGACAAGAGGAGGGTGTTTTGTCTATAGGCCAGGGAAAGGATTGGGTTACAGCTTAACTGATATCTGCAGTTGTTAGCAATTAAGTGGTTTGAGAAAATAGTAAAACTCCATGATTTTCATTGGTTGTTCCTGATGTACAAACCCAAAAATCTTTACATAAAACAATAAAGAGAATGAGAAGTGTGTTTTTTCTCACTCTTAATGGAACATTATTAGCAGGTCTAGCATTTGCTTTCTGAAGTGACCTTCAGATATTTTCCAGACACCATTCTACCTGTTTTCCAATTTGTCTTGTTTACTGAGTGTTTTCTAAACCCTCAAGGCATAGCTATTAAAGCAGTACTTATAAAAATGGTCTCTCATGACATTTCTGAAGGATCTTCTCAGACATCAGGGTTACCACACCACTCTTGCATGACTAGAAACCAGAATAAATTCCTTGTATTTTAACTTTATTTTTATACTGTTCTGTTGTTAAATAGGGCAGTGTAATTCATAGGTACATAACCTGAGGCTTAGGTGCCAGGGAGACATTTGCCACAGGTTTAAAAAAATCTTGAGATAGTGGTGAGGTTTTTTTAATTTCAATTTTTGTCAGAGCAACTTGCCTTTACTGCTCTGAGTCACAAGTTTTTGGAGAACAGAATGTAGCTCCTGCAGTAATTTACGTAAGGATTTATTTGTGTGCCTTTATAGAGATAAATCTGCACAGCGGTTTGGAATGTATTTTTTTCCCAATTGATTGTAAGTCCTGGCCTCCTGCAAATAACCTTTGATGGTACTGTGAATTTGCTGATTTTGTGACTATGCTGATGAGGGAGAAGTGTCTGTAGGGCAATTCCTCTTAAGCTAATGCCAGTCCTGCTGGAGTGACTTTGGCTTCTTATTTTCCAGCATCTTTTATTCTCCAAAGGGCATTCCTTTTCACCACCATGAGCCACACAGTTTCCTAGACAGTTCAGATTTCCCTTCACATAATGGTGCAAATTAAGTGTCTGTCCTTCAATAAAATTGGGATACGTGTGACTGCCTCTCACTGGCAAGATGCACAAAAGTGAAAAGGAACAGAACATGGACTGAAGTCCCTGGATATTTTCCACCATCCGGTCATTAATACTTGCCATAGCTCCTCACTTCCCATGCTGGCTGCCAAGCAGAGCCCAGCCAGCTCCGAACACAAGGTTAAGGGGATGGCAGGCTGAGGGCTGGATGGCAGCTCAGTGTTTCTGCAGGGAATATTTCTTTGCTCTAAGGAGATGCTGAAATAGTTGTATTGCCAGCATCTGCTTCCTCTTAGACATCTATTTTACTCCTACATTTGACAGATGGACGAGTGATGGGGAGATGAATGCTGAGAGCCTCCAGCTAATTTCACTGATTTGGAGCAGAACAGAGAAATACATATATTTTTATCCCTCACTTCTTTCACAGGTGTTCTATTCCTTCATTCAGCAAAGACCAGAGCTACAAATCAAATTTGAATTTTGTTTAGAGAGGAGTGGAGTAGAAGATGGAGGTGTGGCTGGTGTAAACCATTTCACCCCTTTGCATTTTCTGCAGGCCTGAATCTTTCAAACACAATTAACAAATATATTCTTAGCGCAGAGACTGCCTCCAAAGTAGAAGGAGCTATTTTTTGATTTCTGGCTGAATTTCTGACTCTAGAGTGAACATGCAGTAAATAGTCAAGATTTCTCTTGGATAACTCTCAGTTGTGTTGGTCAGCCGACACACTAATTCTGCCATCATGCTTTCCTCTGTTCTTGGGCTTCCTGCAAGTTTTCCCTTCATCCATCCGTGGTTCCCAAACTTGCAGTGGAGCTATTCTCACCTTCTGCCCTTCCTGCAATTCAAAAGCCATATGTGCTAGTGTGAATCAGCAGTAGACTTCATCTGTAGGAAAGACAGTGCTGAAGGAGTGGAAGGTGATTTAGCAGAACACTTTATTAGTAATATCACAGTGGAAAATCATTATACCTGAGTCATCAGGTCCAAGCTTCACAGTTGCAGGCCATTGTGTAATAGATAGCTATCTTAAGGCTTTCTGCAGCGGTCTGAAATATGCTATTCCATTATACTTAGACAGCAAATTGTAAGCTATGGAAAGGCAGGGGTAGGGCCTAAGTGCTGTATGAAATTTCCCATTTGTTCTCTCTGTCAAATGTTCTTCTCTTGATTCTCACAAAACACAGCACTGTAGTTAGAAATCATTTGAATCTGATGAGTCAGTGCACACAGTATTATCCTGACACAACTGAGGCACTAGTAATTAAACCTTATTCTCCAGTTGTTCTGCCTTTTTAATCGGTGCCAGTTCCCATGTGTTTCTGGCTTACTGCTTGCTCTGCAGGAGCTGGAGGCAGATGGCCAATCAGGTATCACAGAGATGTGCCTTACTGATGTCAGCCTAAATGCAGAGTTAAAATCTACTGTCTGAACAAAAATTTTTTGAATTATGTAATGAATCCACCATGGGGTTATGTTGCAACATCCATTAAAACAAGAGCAAAACAGCACTGCATACCAATACCATAAAAGGAACTGCAGTTAATTCTGTGATTGGCTTAGTGTTCATTATAAATTACAGTAATTAGCAAAGTAAACTAAGGTCAACGTTACTTCTTCCAAAATGTAACTATTTCTAATTTCCTTTTAAAACTGTATGGCTGGGAGTAGCTCTCTATGCGGCTGAGGGTGAACCATCACTGGACTGGCCTGCACAGAGTAGCCTCTTCTGTAGGACGTGTAAGTCTGCAGGCTTCCTCTACAGCCTGGCCAGCACTCTGACCCTGGGTGCAGTATCTTCCCCTTCAGGGCTACCCTTTCAAACAGAGCCTAATTACATGATATTTTGTATGAGACGAATCAGTAAAGGGTCAGCATGACAAAAAACTTGTAGTTTGTGGTTTAAGGAATGCAATACTTAGGGTATTTTGCTTACAAGTACTTTAAAAGCAATGACATGCTGTCCTCACAGTGCTTTGTAAGGCCAAGTGGATAATCTTTCCTTATCTCCTAAATATGTCTTGTGTAATACCCTGAACAGCATTTGCAGATGCTAATAAAGACAGTATATTTTATGGATGTTCTAATTTTACAAAATCACAATTCATTATTTGTTTACTTAGTATAAAGGTGCTACACTCTGCAAATATTCTCTTTAGGACTGACAATATTTTGAAGACATGTCAGAATGCAAGTGCTGGAGTTTTAATGTAAGCAGAAGAGACTGTCTGAATGCCAAGTAGGGAAAGATGCGAGTGGAATGAGAGTGCTGTGGCCGTGCAGGGGGAATCACATCCAGGAGCAGACATTAAGGCTGCTAAGCCTGTAACTGGGTCTTAAACATGCAACCATTTTTCCTTGCATTCAGAATTGAGACTCTTGTGCTCTTCCTAAGGGGAAACAAGGCATTTCAGGAATATTTCTGCGAAACCTACATGGTTATGGAAACCATTCAAGTTAGCTAGCATGAAGGTGAATGTCAAGTCTTGCTCCTCTCAATAACTTATTTTGCATTTTACCTAATTGTACTTTAAAAATGTCTCTTAATTCAGTGCTACCAAATGCCTCAATGCTTTTGGTTTTCCCTCTTTTGATTATTTTATCTTAAAAGTCTGAATTAAAACTGACATATCTCCTTTTAACATTCCCATTTCTGTTAAATAAAAGAAAGAGTGATATAAAGATAGCAGAGAGAGAGTAACATTAAATGGAGATGAGATTTTGGTAGCTTGGCTCTGAAAGCTGCACCGTTTCCTCCCGCTTTGCCCCTCTGAGGACTGAACCACACGCAGTGCCCTTTGCAAGCACACGGAGTTACTGAGTTTCCTGCTCAGCACATTCCCATCCCCTAGGACTCTGACAGCATGGCAGGCACTGCATGCTGTGAGAAGCATCCGTAGGGCACAAAGCCAGTCAATGCCCTCATCAGCAGTTCAGGGTTAGCACTTTATTGAGCCCACAGAGAACAGTGGGTATTTCAGATGGCAACTTTGCCAGGTAGAGCACAGGCTGAGGGAGCTCTTGCGACCACTGGTGTCCTACACTCTCATTTCTAGATTGCCACTAACTACCTTAACCCCAGTGGAGGACATCCAGTTTGATTCCCTTTCATATCTGAGAAAAATGAAAACATACCTTCCAGGAGCATCTCCTGCCCATGAGTTGATATTTCCTCTGAATCTAAGAGAAAATGCTGGGAAATAACTTTTTCAGGGTATTCCACTATGCACTATAGACAAAAAGGTCCTTGCATATAATAAAAAAATTAATAATTCTTAACACTGTTTAAAGTATTAACCTGGCTTGCCCTGCCCCATGAACACTTAAATATTTTTAAATTGCCATTGGATAAAATGCACAAGCAATTCCAGAAGCTGTCCAGGGGGAATGTATTCCTCCACTTATCTGCAACAGGGGTGAGTTCAAAGTAAGTGCTCAGTTATTGGGGTTTCTCACAACTGAGGTACCTTTGGGGCAGGCAGTCCCAGAACTAGGCAAGTGGGAAATGCTAACAACAGACTCCGAAGCTGCTATAGACTGTATCTGCCTTTGGGCTTAAGCAGCAGCTAAATGGGAGTCAGGGGAGCAGAGGGATTTGGATCCTAATATTCCTTTCTGGATCTGGACCTCAGTGCAATGAAGCTTCCATTGGCTCTCAACGAGGGGTCTTTGACCTCTGGTTTTCTCTTCACTTTGAAATGAAAGGTGGGTGCATAGTGAGGTTGCCATATGCCCCTGATAGTACGTGAAGTAGGAGTTAAAGAGGTAAAGGGATTAATGGATAACTTGTATGTACTCAGAGGAAACTGATTTTCACAGAGAAAATGGCAAAATCCCTCTCAGAAATGTGCACAGTATTTGCCTTTTCCCCTGCCAAAAACCCAGCTAATTTCTTTATATGGTTTTGCAGAGTTCCTATGCAGTTCTTAGCTATGAAAAGTTACATCTTTTTGCAAGTATAGATTTACTATACTAAATCTACAGATTTACTGAACATTTAACAATGGCTAGAAACACCGTCTACACTGAAACGTGTCTAAGCCTTGTTTAAAGGCAGTAAAGATGCCACAAAATCTTCTCTCTAACAAGAAATAAAGCATAGTCATGTGTTGTTCTGATTGCAGTGATGCTGATGCAGCAAAATATGTATTCATAAATCCACTTTACCACACAGTACCATAAGACATGACTACTACATTTCTAAGGAGATCCCACAATAGATCCTATATTAAACAATGTTCCATCTTAATTTTCAATGAACAGTGTTTTCTTTTTAATTTAAAAATGAGGCATCACCCGAAATGTACATACACTTACCCAAGCCATGGATTAATCAGGCCCTGCCTTTATCTGATGCCTTTATTACTCCTTCATAAGAGAAAGTGTTTTATGCTCACCTAAAATACAGCTTCATCTACTTTTAGTTAAAGCTCTTTTTTTAGAGAGCTGATGGCAAAGGTGAACACACTCAGTATGTTCTAATAGCCTAATTTACATATTTTTTAATATCACGATTCTTTTGCTTTATCTAGATTATCCCACCTCATCCTTATTCTGGATAACTGAGCAGTGAGTGCACAGCAGAATTGAGTAATGAAGAAGAAATATCTCAGGCAAAGACTGTACCCCCAGGAGCTTCCCAGGGACTTTCAGGGAGGCTGAGAGGCTGAAGAGAACTGTGAATTGCTAAGTCAAGTTTGCATCCTCTGGATCTGGCCCCTGTTAAGAGCTCAGCATGGCAAGGGGCTGCTCTCCTTCACTGTGACTTTGAGCAGCACAGTGAACGGCCCTGGAGTTGCTGGGACTTAGTTGGTCCACAGAGCACTTTGGCCACATTTCTGACTATCCAGCTTGTCCTCCAGATCTTTCCTGAGGTCATTCTGAGTCACAGCCTTACATGTGGGACTAGAGGGGCAATGTAGAGGGCCAGACTATTGGTCACCATGGCTATATAAGGCTTCACAACCAGAGGAGGGAAGGGGCATGTTCTTCTGCCAGGTCACTTTATAGCACAAAAACTACCAAGTCTCCAAAATATACAGGGTCAGGTCATGGGTTTAAAAGCATAGAAGGGAGTATGAGAAGGAACCACAGTTTTAACTTCTTGCAGAGTCAGAAGACAGATGCGTTTCTAGCCTTAAATCTTTGAAAAATGAAGGCCACGAGGCCTCACAGTCTGCCTTCTGAACTCTGGTTGCTTCTGGAATCTAGTGGTCATATCGTATCTTTCAGAACCAGTAAATGAGCCTTTAAAAAAATAGAAGAGCAATTTAAGAGCCAAGGAGAAATGCCAAAAGTGTCAGTAGTAGACATTCTTCCCTAGCCTCAGCCCACCAGCTGTGCTCAGTGGGAGATTTTCTTTGCTGGAGCTGCCTTAAAAACACTGTCCTGGGCTTGATTTCCACATGCCCATGTCAGAGCTTGACTCCCAGCTCACATTCCTGCTGCCAGAAGGTACTTTTTTTATGCTCAGTACAACAACTTGATCTCAACCTGTGAACCACAGGCAGTCCAGGATCCTCTCTCTCTCTCTCCCAAATAAGAAAGCCTAATTTCTACACAGAATCTTAAATTTTCCACGTCTCTTGAGAAATGACTGCTTAGAGGGCCTCAAATAGAGGACAGCCATCACTAATGCTGCAGGCTGAAACCTTTCTTTGCAGCAACTAGATCAGTTGCATCTAAGCCATCCATCCTACATACTCACCTTACCAACAGGACTTAAGAGTTCCATAGCTGGCATCCAAGTGCTGTCAGTTAAGAGGACTCGGTGTGGAGATGTAAGGGACACAAAAATAATCAGAGGGATGTGTAGAGGCTCAGAGACTGAGAGTGGGTCATCACAGAATGGAATATCTATAATGAAAGACTGACAGAGTCGGAATTGTTCTCCTGGAGAAAGAGAAGGCTCCAGGGAGATCTTACTGCAGCCTTTCAGTACTTAAAGAGGGCTTATAAGAAAGATAGGGATAGAATTTTTAGCAGGGCCTATTGCAACAAGACAAGGGGTAATGGTTTTAAACTAAAATAGGGTAGATTTAGGCAAGGTATAAGGAAGAAATGTTTTCTAGTGAGGGTGGTGCAACACTGGAACAGGTTGCCCAAAGAGTTGGTCAAGTCACTGTCCCCAAAGGTAATAAAAGATATGTAGATGTGGCATATAGGACACGATCTAATGGTCGACTTGGCAGTGTTAGGTTTATGGTTGGACTTAATGATTTATAGGTATTTTCCAACCTAAATGATTCTATGACTACTTTTGAAAATCCATTGTAGACCATGAGTGAGCCCTGAGGTCCTCATGCTCCCCTCCCCTTCAAAAAAATTCCCCTACATATACCTAAGCTCAGTGTACACAAGTCCAAACCCTTCCCCATTCCTTTGGATACCAGATGCATTTTTTTAGTACTGGGAGTTTTCTTTTATTAAAGGAGTGAATTCATGTGAAGGCCAAGTGCTTTGCTATGAGAGGCATTCATTCTCTCTAGAGAAAATCAAGAAAGGACCAGTGAGACAGCAGCACTCAGAGAAGTGCATCTGTAGGACCCTGTGTTAGCCTCATCACTTCTTGAGAAACATACTTCTGGGTAGTTCCCTGAAGAATTATTTCAGAATAATTCAGAGAATTATTCCACTCCAGTGACTTCAATTTATCCCATATGAACCAGTTATATTTAGAAAAGTTGCAGTTAAAACCATGTGGTACCATCATTGATTTATGTGCAGAGCAGCCACAAATGAGTAATAAAGTTCAAAAGTAATAAGAGAGGTCTAGCAGATGGGCACAGCACCAAAATAAACATTCTGATAAAAGCACAGATTTAGCAAACCCCCAAACCCAAGAGATTTTCAGAAGTCTGGCTTTATTTGGGTTAACTAAGTCAATTTGCTAAGAATGTTGTTAAACTACTATAATATTATGGCACAGAATATGCCAAGGACAGTTCAGCATAATCTGGATATAAGAGTATCAGGATATCAGATAAAAAATGCAGAACATTCTGTAGCTCAGTTGCACTTTGCCCCCATCATAAAAGCTTAAAAATCCTTGTAGAAGAGCTGCCCTTTCCCACAATCCATGTAAACTACATGCAGTCATTTGTGCATTCAGAGCTTTCAGCTGCTGTTCCTCACATCATGCCTTCACATTTTGTATGAAATTGCTTTTATTTCAGAAAATTAGGCTCAAACTTGGGAAAAAAGTACAGTAATGCAGGGGTATAAATACTGCACTGTATTAATGGGAAACAGCAACTTGGCAAATAACTTTTCATTAGTAAGCTTTTTGGTCAAATTGATGCCTGTTTTCTGCATCAGGATAGGAAATGGTAAGTAATACTTTTGCACTGGGAAATTTTGCCTCATTGTCACTGAGTGATCCAGTGTCATTACCAGTAGAGGCTTGGGTGCAGGTTCTGAAACTCAGCAGCTCCCTTATTTCCCATACCCCAGAACCTGCTCACAGATGAGGGAAGTGGATAACCCCTCCTTTTAATCAGAAAAGAACAGTCAGAGGCTCTACTCTGTGACAATAAAAGATGATTTTAAGTGGACAACTCTGCTGCACAATCCATTGCAATCTACAAATGAAATGGAAGGACTGTCAGCAGCATGGTTTCCATATGCACACAGCCTGTGTAGAGAAATAACATTTAAATATATATTTTTGGGCTAAGAAGATCTGAAAGTAGCCTCCAACTGAAATTATAACCCGTGGATGGCAGATCGTATTCTCAGAGACAATCGTCTGCTCTGGACAGATAATCAGATTTATGTGGCCTGAAACTAAGATCAAATTTTAGAAACACTTTTAGAGAAATAATTTTGGGCACAATGGTTTCTCAACAACTCTAAATCCATCCGAGCACAAGGTCCCATCAAAAATTTTGCCCTGCCCTCCTCCTTTGCCTGTATGTTTCCTGCCTTCTGCTGGACCTATGGGACCAGGCACCAGCAGGGGCAGGACACTCATCCAGCTGTAAAACACTCATTCTTTGCTGGGTTCAATTTTCAGCAGAACAACAGCTTTAGTTACAGAAGTGCTTTTGAACCGCGTACAATTCCAATACTTTTTTGACTACTGTAAATGAATAACCTGATTTTTCCTGCAGCAGCAGCAGCTCAGGAGGATGGGAGCTGCTGTGTACTCACCACCCAGCCCTGCATGGTCCCTGGTACCCAGAGCTTGCAGCCTGGAGTCTGCATTCAACTGAGGGCCTCCTGGCCTCATGCAGAAACCCCTTGCATGGCCAGGAGCAAGGCTGAAAGGACCTGCTGCCAGCTTAATGTCTGGGTCTGAGCAAACTTTCTAGTATAAGAACTCACAGTGAATAGAGAGTTATAAAATATGGTAGGCAACTCATAAAAGTAGTTTTAATCAGAAATAAAAGCTGAATACTATACAAATGAGGAAGTTTTGGTCACAGGAGACTGTAGAGGAGTTTTCTCAAATATGCATTTGTTGCCTATGGCTGCCTCAGTCTATCAAATCAACATTTTCTAAATTAGAAGGGATTTATATAAACATGGCAGGGTCTCTAAGGTGCTGTTTATGGTCTGTCTGGTATAAATATTTATGATAATTCTAAAATTAATGGCTTCTAAAGCCTGCTTTTGTTTAATATAGCTCATGACAGTTTCTATGGTAAATATGGAGTTCTGTTTCTGAAGAGATAAACAGGCAACATAGAAACCTACTGTAAATAGTGCTACAATGGTGGTGAATCAACGGAGGGTTGTTCTCTACTGTGAACTCCTGCGGACTCTCTGCTGTCTGAGAAGAATTCACTCCTACACCCTTTTCCCCAGGGTATACACAATCCTTTTCCCACATGACCATGTAAGCATACCCATGCCACGCAGCAGTATATATAGGAACAGAGTGCTGGGAGGAAGCACTGGAGCCTGCTGCTGCCTCCTGCATAGAAAGCGTGTGCTCACACAGAGTGCATCTGCTTACTCAGATCCGGTGTCAGAAGGATAATTCATGTCCTCTCTGTAGAAGTAAAAATAAATTGGGTTCAGGCTGAGTTCAACAATCTAACATTGCATATTAGCAATTACCAGTGTTCCTGAGAGGTGAGGCACTTTTCAAATTCCCAGTAACAGGAAAGCAACCAGGTAAGAGCCCAGTGCACAATGAGGGGCACAGTGCTCTCACTGAGGTGACTCATACTTGGTCGTGACTTCAGTGGGCTTTTGTGAGCCATGACTACAGCATCTTTTAGGAGGATTTCCTTGAGTCACTGGCCTGTCTATTCTAGATCTATAGATCTGTGGAACCTGAGCAAGTTTATAGAATAGACTGTTCCTGTTCGTGTACTGCATTATGAATCGTGAAGTGCAACTGTGGGTAGACTGTCAATTAATTTCTATCTTAATCTCTCTTTTGAATAACAAAGCTGTATTAATAAGTCGTAACCATCTCTTTGCCAGATCTTGCAAGTAAAATGTACTGTTAGTATAGAATTACCAAATTAGAGTAATAAACGACTGCAAATTATGAACTTCCAAGTCCCTGACCAAACACAGTGATCCAGTGTCCCTCCTTCCTCTGCTTTTTCCCAGTCTTCTCCCTTGTTACACTGATAGGAACACGAACTTCAGAGCAAGAGCTAAGCAAGTTCTTTATGGTCCTTCATTTGAACCACTTCAGCAAATCTCACAGAAACAATTAAAATTCATTTATGACAAATTATCAGGAAAACAGTAAGCTGGCAAAGTGTAAAGACATCAACCCACTGCCATAATTCAACCTGCATTTGCTGACAAGCTAAATGATTAATGTACATTTGCAAATTGGAATGAATTTGTCCAAAATGGAAGAAGCCAGGCAATAGTCATTGAAGGGAAAAGAAACAGGTTCTGAAAAGAATTTGAGATCACAAATTCTTGAGTTGTGGTGAGTAGTAAAGAAGAACGAGCCAGACTTCTCTGTGGTGACAGGATAAGAGGTAATGGGCAAAACCTGAAATACAGGAAATTCCCCTTAAACATAAGAAAACACTTTATCACTGTGGGTGTCATTAAACATTAGAACAGGTCACCTGGAGAGACCTTGGAGTATCCACTTGTTGGGACATTCAAAGCTGAACTAGGCTGAGCCCTGGCCACCAGCTCTTGCTGCAGCTGCTTTGAGCAGAGAACTTGGACTCAACCTCCAGAAGTCCCTGCCAACATCCACCTCTCTGTAGTCCTTCAGTACCTACACAGAGGTCAGAAATATGAGAACTCTTTATGAAAACAGAAGGACCAGATACTCACCCATGTGACAAGATTCAAGTAACTAGAAGCTGATAATAAATGATATAAGTAAACTGCAAAGTTTTGACCATCTGACTTGCTGGAGCAATTTGCTAAGAACTATTGCGGACACTCCATCAATACCAATTTTGAAATCAAATTAGACTTTATTCTAAATATGGTTTTGACTACATTCTTTTGGCCTCAGACAACTGAAGAGATGCAAAGTACATTTTTTGTCACCATGTGGGAAAATCCTACAGTGAGAATACTAGTGGATACGCTTCTTTAATTCCATAAATATGTCTTTAAAGAAATGAAAATACCTTTGAAAGAGAAAATATACAACAAGTGAGCCCTGTGTAAGCCCTGTTTCTTTCTGGGGTGCTCTGCAGGATTGGTCTTCACAGGGAAAAAAGTATTGATGCATCTCCTGGGCTGTGGTTTAAAAAAATTTTTAAGAAGAAACAGTCTGAAGTACAACTGTAACCATGATGCCAAACTTCGGTAATACCGGTAAATTTGTGTAGTCCTTCTGACTACAGAGGATGATCAGATGTCATGGGCACAGAACTGAAGCTTACAAAGGTCTTTGAATTTCAAGGTAGCTTGGAACACTAGCTTGTGTGAGCGGCACATTTTCTAGTTTACTGTGTCACTGGGACAGCAGCCAGTGCATGTGGTGTGTTGCACATGAACAGAGTGCCTAAAGAGGCTTGCTTCGGTTCAAATATTTTCTTGTAGATAGCATATTGATTAGGTCTGTGCAGCCTCTTTGTCCGGTTATGATGCACTGCAAGCACTCAGGTTACAGCACCGAGTTTGCTGCAGGTCCTGCTTCTTTGAACAGCAGAATATCCTTCCCATCCCTCCCTTTGACTGGGCAGATTTCAGAAGTGAACATGGTGCAGCTTTTCAGCATATTCCAGTTAACAGAAAACAAAAAAAACATATCATACACACACAAAGCAGAATATAAAGATCATTCCTCACTGTTCCAATTGCATTGAGTCTCAGAGCCCCTCTTCCCCACTCCCAGACTCCCCAGCCCCCAAAAGTAACTGGAGAGGCTGCAGCAACCCCAGCCAGACAGTGCAGGGAGGCCACAACTCGCTCTCTCACATGAGCAGACTTCTGAATACCCAGTGTGGGTAAATTAAATACCAACATTATTTGCTGAGGTTGGTGCTTTGTTTATGTGATTTACCCACAGAGTCCATTTTGTAAAAAAAGTGCAAACAAGCACTGCCATTTCTTTTTTTAAATCTGAATCTGATGACTGGCAGTCTGTACCAGCTTCCTGGGCTGCTGAACAGTGGGTTGGCTGCCCAACACAAAGTTTAAAAAGTACCTCTCAATTAGTATAAAGAAATTGTTGTTGATTTTTTTTTTAATTTTCCTTTCTTCTGAGAGGAGAGGAGAGGAGAGGAGAGGAGAGGAGAGGATCACAAACTTTGCTGATTTCTGAAAATGCATTGGCATGATGCTTAGCAAGCAATGGAGAAAAAATTCTTACAATCCATTAAAGATGAAACCATTCACATTTTTTACTAATATAGCTGCATTCAAACCCCAGGGGAGACAAGCTTTTTTGATCAGCTTCCATATGTTTACTAATGTGCAGGTGTCTAAAAATACGTATTTACCAATCAGAGGTTGCCCAACTTTAATAGATCAGACAGAAAATGTAATGTCAGTTAAAATTTAACAGTCATCTTTTAGCTTATGTGGCTGCAGACTTTGAAGCCATGGCCAAAATCAAGTAGGAGTTCTCTGTGGGACTCACCTGATTTGAGCATGGTTAGAGAGTAAATTTTGAAGGACTGCCAATACAAATGATCCTTCTTGATAACATCTGCCTTGAGCATGGTGAAATATCTCTTGGATCCAATTCACTAAACTATTCTGCTCTCTTTGAGCACCTTTCAAGTTGAAAAAAAAACCCCCCAAACCAACAAAAGCCATAAATAAAAAATTTTAGTAAAAAGTTTACTGTAATGACAAGTCTAGATTGTACACCTAAAATGAGGATGGCCAAAGCCCTTTTTATGTTTTCCTAAATAAAGGTATTTCCTCTAATAACTGCTAATAACTGTCAAATTGGCTAATTTGGAGACTTTACAATGGGATCAAACAATCAAAAGCAGAATCATTTCTCATTTAGTGTGCATGTGCTCCAGAAATCAGTTTTCTAGACCTCTGCCTCAGCTCCCTTTGGATGAATTTGGAGCAATGAAGGTTGTTTGCAAAAAATAGTTAGACTTACTTGCTGGAGCTGGGACATAAAGGCACTGGTATTCTCATTCCCTCTTTTCCTCCTGCCTTCCCCAGTACAGTAGTACCATTTGTTGGGTGGGCAACTTATGCTGAAAGTACCAAAGAGCCCAGATGTGGACAGCTACAACTATGCAACAGAGAATTTTAGTCCACACTGGGCTTTAAATGCCTTGTTTAGATAGCACTTTGACAAATGGGAACATGAACATACACTGTCCATACCTTCCTTTGAATCTGAGAAGGTGAAGGGAAACACTAGGTACATCTTTTTGGTCCATTTTTGTCAGTGTACACAGATTTGGGAAGGTTTCACTTGGAAGCTCAGTATAACCATTTCTCTTTTGTGTCAGAATTTCCTAAACTCCTGAAGGCTGATCCTCCTGCTTCAGGAAAAGGAGCAAGGTCCTGGCACTTGGCAGTTTTCCAGTGTGCTCCGGAAGCCAGGCATGTTTCCTCCCCATCTCCACCCTGACCCACTTTGGATAACCACGAGGCACGTGAGGCACGTCACCACTCTTTTGTGCTTTGTTTTTTCAAAAACATCACCTCAGATTGTCCGTTCAGAAAATTAACCCCCCTGAGAGTTTCTCTTTAATGTCAGCATTTTAAGAGGTTATTTGTTGCCAGCGTGAATACCAGTGTTCACCCCATCTATACACCTTATGTATGACACAGATCTCTCCTGCTATCCTATTAGCGAAGTATTATCACATTTAAATCCAATTATCATTAATGCAAAATATGGTCAGCAGTGAAAGCTATTCTATGTTTTGAGAGGCTGGAGATAATTGTCACAGGTTCAACTATATGTTTGCCTGTTTGTTTTTTTTTCTTTTATAATTAGATTCTGACTTCCTTCCCAGGACTGAGAGGATGAATTCCTCTAGCTCAGGCACAGGGCTCCGAATCATCACCAAAGTGTTACAGAGATCTCTGAGGCCCAGAGATTTGACTCTGCTCTGTGTTGGAGATGCCACGATGCAAAATTCCAGCAGAATGAGGAACCTCTGCTTTCAGAAAAACTGACAGTACCCACCAACGTGTGTCAACACATACACACTGCTTCATTTCCATCTACCTCATTCAGTAGCATGTGTAAACTTGGATTTTGTGATATGACACTTAAACAACTGTAGGCATGTGAAGAGATGGCAATAAAGCCATAAGCTTTTGTTGTGACCTCTGCAGCAGAAAGCATAAATTACCTGTCTGATTAGAGGAGAAATACAACTCCTGACAAAATTGCGTGCCGCATATGAAGTACATGAAGTGTTTCTGAACCATGAGAACCTTCTTTTTCTGAACATATTTTAACATTCTCTCACTGATGTCTTCCAGAAACACAGCCCTGCTGCAACATAATAAGCCATTCCTTGGCTCTGTGCTTTTTGTATTTCAACACACTTTCCTGGATGCAGATCTCAGCTGAAAGAAATTAGCTGTTTCTTCATTTAGCAAACAAAAATGTAAACACACTGCAGTTTAATGAACTAAAATCATGTCATGAACTAGAAGCCTTCCCTTCCTCTCCTGCCTCTCCAAGCAAGCTATTCAACTGGTCTCTAATCAACTTTTTAAACTTCTTTAAAAGCAATATTGCCAAAAATGGAATCAAGTGGCTTTAATTCTATCTTCATACCTACTAGCTATTAAATATGGACATACCTTGGGACTCATTAGCTGACAGGCAGTCCTATTGTCATTTTAGTCCCCTAAGAATCTTCCAGTTTTTTTCAATCTAAGAACAATAAGAGAAAAATCAAACAAAAACCAACAGATTTTGTTTAGGAAAAATGTGTGCACGTTGCTTAAAACATTCGTAAATGAGCCTCACAGCTGATATATTAAATTATTTAGCTAAGAGTCATGAGGTCAGTTGGCCAGAGTTTTACAGAAGGCTGGTACATGAACCAAATAGATGCACTTTCTGGATACAGAAAACACAAATTCATCTGCAAACAACCAAAGTGCTGCCTGGTGTTGCATACAACTGTGTTCACATGATGTAACTGCACAGGTCTCATCCACCAACACTGGAACCGAAACCAACTCTGGGTAGTCATGCTACATTTCAATTACATTTGAATAATGAATATTTATATCCCAGAGCTACACAGCTGTGATATGAACTCAGATACAGAGAGGATCCACACCACCACAGACACAAAACACAGACACCAAGTGTGACACTGCTCTCTCTTCCAAATGCAGCCCCTCAACACAACCCTGAGCTTTGAAGAGCACCAGAGTCAGAATCTCTCTGTTGGCTCTGAATTTGATCAGAGTTGTAGGTCCTCCTGGTTAAGTGAACAAAGGTGGCTGTTTGCCATCCAAAAATTAATGCCTTGCCTGACTTTTCCTGAAGTGTTAGGAATAAGAAAATTGTAAGAGGTGGTTTCATTTCAGCAGCCAAAATTCTCATTCTGCATAATTAGTACGGACAGAAATTATTTTGTCATATTTCAGTAGTGGACTAATGTAGCTCTGACTGGGATTAATTGAATGTGTTGAAAAGATAAACTGTTGATAAAGCTTATGTTATCCAAACATGCTATTTTCTATTCTTTATTGTGACATAAACGTGTATTGCTGAAAAAAGGGAAAATGCAGAGCAAAGGCAAATGTTCATCCATTTTGGGCAAAGCAAAGCCAGCTGGGAGTACCTATGCCATACCTTTGGTATCAAAATGCCCTCACTGTCAGCAAGCACATAAGTTTGGCTTGGTGCTGAGGCAACCTGCTTACACATTGCTTCAGGTTCATCATGTCTCTTTCCCCTAGTGACCCAGGGTTTGGAAAGCATAGAAATCTGGTGCACACTGCCAATATAGAAAGTCCAGGTAAGCTCTTCGTAGGCAGGAATGGCCCCCAGGAGCTGGGCTCTTTCCTGTCTACAGCCTTCTCCTTTTGAAGCAGCTTCAGGATCTTGTTTCCCAAGCATCCCGGATCCTGCCTGCCCTTTGCCAGCATTGTTTCTGGTTCTGTTAAACCCTCTTTAGGGAATTTTGTGACTACCGAGAGGCAATTCCATGGCGTTAATGTTCCTGGCAGCGGTGCTGGGGCCACAGCAAGTGGGATGCCAAACAGTGCAAACCTGACCACACCTTACTGGCTGTTGAAGAGCAGGAAAGGCTGTTGGGTAAGGAAGTGGTGGCAGACAGAAGGCAACTTGGTAAAAATTGAGCAACACTCTGGCATCCCAGCATCTTGCTTTGACCCAGGAATAACAAAAGCTGAGGCTGGCTGCAAGTTTGTGGTATGCTGACTCTGGCAGACTCAGGACAGTTTCCCATGAACAAACAAAACAGTCTCCTAGGATAATGCTGGTTTGTAGCAAACCCCCACTATCATATATAGAGACATAGGCTGCCCTTTATTATGGTACAAACTAGAAGTCAGTAGCACAGAGATGTGCATTCCAGTTTCCAGACTTAGCCTGCTAATGCAATGCTAATAATCCATTTCTGGACAAATAATTATTCCATGTATAAACAAAGTCTGGTGCTTATTTAAGACCACTCTTTAAAAAGGTGAATATGGATCAGTCTTAGGGGAAAGTGATAAAGAACAACACAATTCCCACGAGGAAAACAGGGCTGCGTAATACCTCTCAGCATCACTCTTTATTAATGCCATCAGGTTTCAAAAACTGACTAGAAGTTGTGGGTTTAGCACCCCTTAAGCATAAAAGCATCAGTGCCACACTATTTCAAGAAATTGCAAAGGATGCCCAGACATACAAAGCTTCTTTCTTAGGCTGTGAAGTCAGAACTGGGAGTAGGCTAAGATAGATGCAGAGAAACATGAAACAACCATATAAAGGCAAAGAAAGTCTGTTGTAATCACTGGCTGAGTTAAAGCTGTATTTGTAAGAAGCACGTCAACTCAGCCAAGAGAAGCTGGAAGCTATGTGTGTGCAGCTAGTTTTCCAAAGGAAGGCCAGAGCAAAACGAGAATGTTTATTCTGGCATCAAGGCACCCTCACCTCAGCTGAAATCTCAGCTATGTTTGTTCTAAGTTCAGAGTTATCTTAATTCTACTCAGTGTATTATCATTCCTTTCAGATACATATACATTCTTGAAACAAATAATAATCTTCATCCAGAGGTAATGTTTTTGGGGGAGGTTAGTTATGGTGAGGTCACCTGACCAGTCAGCAAGCAGCAAGGCATCCACTATCCGGCGTCCCTCAGCATCCACAGCTTTTACTAAAACCCTGCATTGCTACCACTTTTTCACTTGGGGAAACTGAAGCATAGGAAGATTTGTGATGTACTGTCGATCAATAATTACCAATCTTGTTGCGGCCTCATTTGAGAAAATTGACACCATACTGTAATTTCCAGGTAAAGGTTATTTGCTTTCAAAACAGAGCTGTAAGGAAGCACACCAATGTTTGCAAAAGTAATGTCACACACAAACTATGCAGGGAAGGGGTTGGCTGTATTAAATCCAAAAGCAAAATAATCATGTTTACCTTATTAGAGTGGTCTGTGGCTGCCTCCATTTACGCAGATGTTATCTGCAGGAGCTACCTGGGAGCTGCAATGAAATGGAAAGAGCATCACTGGAGCCTTGGAAAAAGGTATGAAGAGTAAAGGTAATATCGCTGTGGTTGCAGTTGAATTCCGGGAGAAGGGGCAGAGCTAAAGGGACCCCCATGCTCTCCTGAGGGTGTGGGGTCTGTGTTGTTGGAGGTGACACCTGTGAGAGGAGTTGTGGGTCTGTCACCAGCTAAACAGGAGCTGGGCAGCTCAGTGGGATGCTGCTGAGGCTGCCTAAACCTGGGCTAACATGGGCTGTGATCGTACCAGGCACAGTTTGGTGCCCCCAGGCTCGACAGGGACTGCTGCTGCACCTCCTGGCCAGCAAGATGGGATCGTGTGGAGCCACCAAGCCCTGCCCAGAGCCAGGCTCCGTGTCCAATGTGTCTTTTAGGCTCCCATGCCCCACAGGGCTGCACTTGGGTACCAGCTGCTACCAGCTCCAGGTCACACAAAAGCCCTGACACAGAGCCCGGTGTTCTGAACAAAAGCCTGGTACAGATCTCTGGGGCTTCAGGCCAGTTCCTTCATCACAACCCCCCTCCATTTTCTGGCAAATCACTTGCACCACTCCCCAAGGTGTATGACTGTGTGAAATGAAAAAAAGAGCAGGAAAAGAAAAGTGAAAAGAAAAGTAAAAAGAAACCTAAAGCCTGTAATTACTTTACACAAAAATCTCACAGAATAATAAAAAAAAATTCAACCCAGAATGTTATATAGAAAAAGTCCCACAGAAAATATAATGAGAAGTCTACAGAATTTTATCAAGAATTATTACTTGTTCTTTTCATCTCCTGCTAGAGAGTTCTGCAGCAAGCCTGAAAAGTCCACGTATGAAGCATTACATTATCATTTGGACTTTATATAACCATTGGCAGGGAAATAGTTTCCTTCTGCAAATCAGCGATTTCATATTTGAATGAAAGTTCACCTTTAACATTCATTATTGTGGTTCTAATTGAACAATTTTATAAAACATTCTTTTGCTACATTGTAAATGCACTTCAGGGAAGTACTGCAAGATGGGAAAGATGTATCTTTAGATGGTTGCCCATTAAACACACCTATAATGTAAATGAACATTGTCATCTAAGTTCCCACAAACATATTTATGTCTCATAGCATGAAATGAGTTAAATTCAGAGCTATATTTGCATCTTTATTCATAAAATGCCAGGTGTGATGAAAGGTGTAATGAAAGAGACATTACTAACTAATTTTCAGTCCCAAAATATCAGTCAGAGAATGTGACAGCCTACTAGGTAGGAATTCAACAGCTTACTAGGTTGATATACCATGAACAGTGTCCACTTGCTGGAAAAAAGGACTTTGGCATCTCAGTGATCCACAAGAAACTCATCTCCCAGGGAAGACATACACAAAAAATGTACCAGAGCCTGAGTTTAAAATATAATTTTGAAAATTGTATTATCCAGGCTTATCATGCATGTATCAGCTTTGAATTTAATCTCCGCATTAACCGACTTTTCCCCAGAGATGTACCATGCCAAGAAGATGTATTTTCATTACTTTCTTATTTGATTGTTATAATGCTAATCCTGAGGCAAGTTTGAAAAAGCAGAACAGTGGTTAAATCCCCATCTGGTTTTAGCAGAAAGTTTGTGGATGTTGGAAAAGGGCTTAGGAAAGGATAATTTACTAACAGCTACACAGCTTTCAGATCAGATTTTGCAAGATGACCAGCCTTAGGGAAACAGGACAGGCCTTGCTAATGAAATCTTTTCATAGTTATTGCTGTATCCATGACCTTACAATCTGCATGAAATGCTGCCTCTTGTCATCAGTTGCTCAAGATGCTGATGCTTTGCATTCAGCAGTAAATTGGCACCAGAGGGATGAACAGGCTCCTATGATGCGCTGTGGCTGATGTGGCAGATGAGCCATTTCCACTTGATGGTTTGGTTTTCAGGCTTTTTTGTGGTTTTTTTTTTCTTTCCCTGGCATCTGAGAGATGAGTTGGTTTTTGTAACTTGAATCCTGTGATCACTTATGGTCTTACTGACCTGGTAACAATATAGGACATGGGAATGCACAGGGAAAGAAAATGGTGCCTTACTTTGTCTGCCTCTTCCCTCCTTATTTGTCCATTTATGCTCAGAAGTCCGACTGCTGCAGAAAGAAGTGTGTGAGCCCTGGGGAGCAGCTCAGCCAAATACAATCTGCTCATGGGAGGCTCAGAGGCAGTTTCTGTCAGAGACAAGGCCTAGTGCAAACCTAAATACACAAAGGAAAAAAATTTAGGCAAAAACCCCATAAACTCTGGTTTCTTTTCCCATCTCTCTCTTTGCCTGCTGCTGTGCTAGCCTTTAAGAGAAGTGACTGCAATGAGACATGACAGCAAGAATATTGGAAAGGTGCTGTAAGGGTAGCCTGAAATAGCATTTTCACTTGCCTGAAGCACGCCTGTGATTGCCAAGTCACGCTAACACGCTACTCACTGAGCCTCGATACTGAGAGGGCAGGCTGATTGCCTTGGCACAAGAGGTTGTTCCCTCAGCTGCAGATCCAGTCCAGCTCGCAAACAGGCTTTGGCTCCATCCCGGAGCAGCAGTGGTGGGTCACCTCATTTGCTTCCTCTTTGGATAAGTACCAGAAGACTTGGAAGAGCACACACAAGGGAAATTATTTCCTTCTGAAAATCAGCAATTTCTCACTTGAACGACAGTCCACCTTTAACAAAGTTAAATTAAATAAAGGTAAATTATTGTTCTAATTGAACAGTTTTACAAAACTGTGGGAGTGGGACTGAAGGCACAGCCTTCTGCAAGGAGAAAGACCTTGCTGATGGACCAGACCACCTGTGGGGCCAGGGGAGGCAGAGCCCCTGACCCCAACTTTAGAGAGTGAGTGCCAGAGACACCAGGGCACTCTAATTAGTCTGTTGTCCATAATGCACAAGTCCCAGCATTAAGTGGAAACTCTACTGTGTTTCAAGAAGGCATCAATTATACTTGTAAAATATAGGTAATTAGGTGATGAATTGGTCTTAGATAAAGAAAACATTTAACAATTATTTAAAAATTTATAATGCAAGACTGGATGTGTTTCTGCAGATTTGATATTTTCAGGGGCTTTTAAGCACAGATTTACTTTTTTTTTTATATATCTTAACTGTCACCACTTTTTCGAGCAAGTACTCTACCACATTAAAGTGAGGATTAAAGTGGAGATAAAGCCTTAGGGCAGATTCTTGCCCAGGGTGAACTTGCACCTCTAGGATGGAGTATGGCTCTTCCTGTTTCAATAGCTGTCTTTCTGCTAACATTCTGAATCACAGCTTTTAATGCTGACAATATGCATTGACTCAAGCAAACTCCCCACATGCACTCCACGTCAACCTAACAACAGCATTTCTTGCCTTGGGCAGTCAAAGTTCTTCAACAAGTTTAGAGAACAACTGGAAAACACCTCATCTATTAAAACAGGTGAAAAGAGCAACAGACCAAGAGATTAGCTATTTCAGAATAAATAAATTAGACTGGAGAAGTAGTCTTCTCTTTAAATTATTAGAAGTATTTAAAAATTATGATTTTGATGAAGTCAAAGATGATGAGTTGTACAAGCCCATGCTGAGATACCAGTACAAGCACGTACCTCCAGAAACTGCCAAGCTTAAAACATTCTGGACTGTGGTTTACTTTATTCATTCAGGCTCGTCGTTCAACACTTTAAACATTCAAAAGTGGCCAGCAGTTTTGAAGAGACACTGCCTGCAGGTCAGAGCCTGAGTCTGTGCCTGCTGCATCCTCAGGGCAACTGCACAGAGCAGAGTTAGGTAAGGGAATGGGGAACTCACCTCAGGCACAAACTCATCTGGAGCCAGGGGAGCTTTACTGGAATGTGATTAGGCACAGTTAAGCCCAAACACAGAACTGGAGCAGCTAATTTATGGTTCAATTAATTCTTACTGAATAGGATACATGTAAAAAATGTTAAAATATATGCTGCATGAATACCCATGGGAAACAGACACGAAATTGCTCATGCTGTTTTTCTTTTTTCTCCATAGTATATTCAGAACCACAGTGTTCCTGCAGCTGATTATGGTCCCTCCCTCAGACTGGAGAGTTATAAGCCCATTTCATTCTATTTTCCTTATCTTGACAAAAATCAGTCCATTAAAAAATGAGAGGTTACTTAAAAGATGCATAATATTTGGTGCAGTAGTACTTCTAGGCAGGGGGGAATACCTACAGGAATGTTATTTACCTGAAAACAAACACTTCCTCCATTAGAACTGACAGTATTTTTGTTTCAAGGGTGTTATAAGAACTAACTTAATATGGCAGTTTAGGAATACACAGAAGGCATAACAGCTTTACATGGTTTTTGGCATGCTGTATGCATTGGATATAAACAGTCACAAAACATCCCTTGATAAAGGGGAAAAATATTAGAAAATAAAACATGCCTTTTCATTGGGAAAATTGCAATTCTATGCACAAAGGTATGATTTTCAGAAATAAGGACAAAATTATGAAGTTGTTAAGTTTGGGGAACATATTTTGTAAACTAGTGAGTATATAAATAGTTGTATCAAAGTCCTTGCCAATCAAGTTGTTAAACTGAAATTCCTACAGTCAAAACTTGAGTTCTATATTGACAGCATTTTTACAAGTTGGCAAGTATGGGATTCATCCAAAGCCTACAGAAATCAGTGAGCATTTTCATGAGCTTGAATAAGGACTTTAACAGGATATGCTTCATAATGCAAATGACACAGCATTCTCAACACCTATTTCTGCAAAATTTCTTGAAGCTTTATAGTCAAAATGGATTATTTTAAGCTTAGAATTTTCCAGCATATTAAAACTTTTAAGTTTCATGGAGATCCCAGATGCATAGTTTTCAACACAGTACTCTTCAAAACTGTCTATATTTCATTTACCTACATGAAAAAACCCAGCTAATGAGTAGAATAGAGAACCAGAAGTAAGGAAATCCATGCTGGATTCAATCCTATAAACATCAATGTGCTTTTGTGCAAAACAGTCTGTTCCTTGGTGATGGTAAGGGTTTCAAAGTGCCATAGGCATGCTCTCTTCCCGTAATTGCAGTGCAAAAATTTTTCTGCTAAGAAAATCTAAGATTTTTCTACTGAGAAAATCTGCAAAGGGCAATTAAACTTTTTTCTTCAATTATTTACAACCCAGAACAGAGTTTTCTAGAAGAAACAGACTACAAGGCTTTCATAATTTCATTAGTACGGCTTCTGCAAATAGCCAGTAAAAACTAAATTTACTAAACTTTCCATATATTATATAAGTGAAAATTTTAGCATGCCTTAAATCACACTTGTTCACACAAAATTACTATACAGCGTGGGACATGGACTGGAATATTAAAAAGTAACGGTAAGAATTGGTGATTAGGTCTATTTCACAGGAGAAAATATTTGCAAATAAATCCCACAACTGATATTGAGCTCAAAACCCAACCCAACACCAGTTCCCCCCCAAAGGGAAAGGTGGTTTCCCCAGAGAAAATAATCCTTTCAGTGCTTCAGAAGCCAGGCAAGGCCTTGCTCAAAGGTTTATGATGTTATATAAACAGCTAAATGCAGCCCAAAGAATGCAGCACTGATATTAAGATAAAACATGTGATTTTCTGGGTTTGATAGCAAAAAAGAAGTTAGTGCTATGTAATAACTCAACAATTTGCCATGATGGCTTTCACTGTATTCTCTGTATTTTCATCTAATAAGGTATTTCTGGCTTGTTATTTTTGCAGGTTGCTCAGGAAAATTGCATACTGAGAGATAAAGAAGAATGGTACTTGAGTTGTTAGACTTACCACACTTCCTAGAATGATTTCCCAAACTCAGCCCCTTCTGTCCTGGTGTTACACCTGCCTTGGGAGTAGGAGGGAGGGTTTCATGCACGACTCCTGAGTATGATTAATATTTTGGTTTAGTCACCAAACCAAAAGATTTACAGAAAACAAAGATGGATATAAAATCATAGAATGGCTTGGGTTGAAAATGATCTTCAAGATCATTTAGTTCCAAACTGCCTGCCATGGGCAGGCAAAACTTCCAGTAGACCAGGTTACTCATAGCCCCATTTAGCCTAGTCTTGGACAACTCCGGGGATGGGGACTCCACAAACTCTCTGGGCAACCTGTTCCAGTGTCTCCACACCCGCACAGTAAGGGATTTCTCCCTAATAGCAATAGCTAGTCTAACCTCCCTTCCTTCAGCTTGAGGCCATTCCCTCCTTGTCTTGTCACTAAATACCCTTGTCAAAAGTCCCTCTCCAGCTCCTTTTCAGGTACTCGAAGGTGCTGTAAATTTTCCTGGAGCATTCTCTTCTCCAGGCTGAACAGCCCCAACTCTCTCAGCTTATCTTCATAGGAGAGGTGCTCTAGACTTGAGATAAACTTCTTGTCTCTCCTCTGGGCTCATTTCAAAGGTCTTTCTTGCATTGGGAGCCTCAGACCTGGACACAGTACTCCAGGTGGGGTCTCACCAGTATTCCAGGTGGGATCTCGAGATAAATCAAGATAAAAGTGCAGTGCAGGCTATTTTATTTTCCTAAGATGAGGAAGTAGAAGGCTATGGTTTACACTGAATCAGAACTGAAGCTTTTATTCCACTTGGAGATGTTTAACAAGAGCAACCACAGAAGTTAAAAGCTAGAGCTCATATAGCATGGTGGTGGGAGAATTCAGTTCTCTCTGACCGAGTCAGTGTGCTCACCTGTAGTAGGAGACGACCAGCCTCCCTCTGCCAGTTGCAAACAACAAATTTAGGAACTCAAGAGTTACAGACAACACAAGTTCAAATCATGGCCTCAGAAGACCGGAATGCCAATTCTCCCCCTTGCTGGTAAATGCTCTGACTACCTGAGCGTTGAATGGAAAGGATGGAAAGAATGACACCTTCCTCACTTTGTAAATCAAGTGTTTCTCACCACAAAGCTCATGAGCCAAAATTTGGCATTAAATTTTATCAGCAATTTTGGAACAAACAAAAACCTCCAGTAGGTTCTGAAGACACAAGGGATGATTACTACAGGTTTGAATAGCTGCAAGTATGCAAACCCCTGTAGCTATATTTTATGGATATTCATCAAATATAATTTCTGAACTGTATTGTATAAATATCTGTATTTATCTTGCTGCAAAAATCAGATACCTTTGCTACAAAAGTAATTAATTAATGAAACAGGCACTTTCACTACCGGCTAGATGTAATGCTAGCTCCTGAAGGTCAAGAGCAGTTGCAAACTAGAACGCTGCCCTAGAGTTACCTCTTGTTTTGTAATTCCCTTCAGCCAAAGCTATCCTATGCTCTGCTTGTGGACAGTCTGGGAGTCCCACCAATAAAACCACCAAAACAAACCAAATCCAAAACCCTGCCCTTTAATACACAGAAATGAACAAACCATTCTTTTTTATGTGCAAGTTGCCAATGTGTGGTTCAGTATTTTCTGTGCTTCTCTTCACATCCCGCCTATGCTAAAAATGTAGTGAGGGAGATGGGAAAGGCTGTTACCCAGTTTTACAAGATATAACAGACATATAATACCCAGCATGTACTATATGCTAAGATAGTAGGATATTATTTTATTAGGCTGCTTTGGACTAGTAATATTCAATAATAGTGATGAAGCTTCGATCCTGACAATAAATTTCCACATTCTTTTCATATCACTGCTCTTAAGTTTGATAACCTATGTGACACATTCTTTGCTATTACTAGTAAAAAGCTCTAGGACGGTGTTTGGTGCAGATGTTTTATCTTTTAATCTGCAACAATTAAGACATATGAATCAATTATATCAGTGTTGCACATTTGCAAAACTGCCTTGATATAAAAAACAATAAAAGTCACCAACCACCTGGCTGACAATGTGGTGGTATTACCTGAGCCACTCAAACCACAAGAATCTTTTGCTTCTTGGTTTTCTTCTTTGACCCTTGAGCTGAAAGGACATTGTGGTTCAAATCGAGTGAAGTAATTACAGAGATACGTACATGCATCTAATTAGGGAAGAATGCTAATTGCAGAAATTTAGCACATCAGGGTTTTGCTTTTATGACATTTTCAGGACAGCTCTATGACCACATACTAAAAAGCATGAACAAGGGAAAACTAAAAAAGACAGATTGTGGTTTTTTTCCCCCCATAATTATTTCCTTCAAAAGAAATTACTAATATTTCAGCTACTAATCCTATCAATTTGGTAACAAATTGCAATTTGCATTTCAAATTCATTTGCTCACCTCCACTTATCAATTTCTAGCAAAACCTGTTTGAAAAAGATTGAGAAATCAAGACTGGAATAGAGCCAAGATACTCAGTAGGCTTCATTTGGGATCCAGCCTTCACTCACTGACTGACACCAACAAGTGATAATGAATCCAGAGCGAGAAACTGAGAAGCATTTAAAGAGCTGAAATGAAGGGCTGCAGCCAACTTGCTGCACTGCCAAGCCTCAGCTGCAGCCCCTGCACCGGCTCTGCTGTATTATTTGGGCAAACAAGGTCTCTCAGCAGCATTGCAATCAGGCTTGGTTAAACATGGGTCCCTCTAGGAAGACTTGAGATAGGTACTGCTAACACTTTAGCTTTCTACATATTGTCAAATAGGTTGGGATTTCAGATGGTCCGAGACAAGCCTTGGCTTCTTTCTCATCTCAAAAGTGGAGCTCTGTTCTTCAATTTAAATCTGAATTCTGATAATCAAAGCACGTGAAACCCATCACTAGGTAAGCATTGGCTATGACAAGATCAATAGGAAAAAAGCAAACATTCTCAAGGTAATTCAAATAAGCTAATAGCAACAAAAAGGAAGAGCAGATTGAGTTACAATGACTGATCTGAAGCTTGTAGTGTTATCTCCATGGGAATTTTTCTCCCTTACAGGATGTCTTCAATATGTAGCTTCTGTGTAGCTCCCCAGAAATGAGAGATGAAGCACAGCCATTCTCTCCACTTTCCTCTGCCACTACCTTGAACCATTGTTTTTAATCAGCCTTTTTTTTTAAGAGTCAGAGACACAAAAGTTGCACCTTAGATATACAAGTCACCATCCTTTTGCAGCAGCTTTGTCTATATATTCTTTCTTAATACTAGAATCACTTTGATTTATGAAAATGTGCTGCAAAGAGAATTGACACTGCATGCAGCTAGAATAAGGACTGACAAGAGACCTAACCAAATAATTAATATGTGTGGCAACTCAGTTCTAAAATGTCTGTTAAAACCCCTTAAGTTACTCTACATATTGAGAAAATACAAAATAAAACCTGAGATCTAGTGAAAAAAAAAAAAAGGGAGGAATAAATGTCACAAATAGCCAAAGGGATGATTTTCTCATCTAGAGAAATTCAGAGTGAAAGCTTCCATTAATCATTCTCCAATTGCCTATCTATTATGAATGACAATAGATCCTGAACACAGTAAAAGGCAGCATAACCATAGAAAGAATGCAGATTGTTGCTATAAGTAATGACAGGACAAATTAACCAAAGATTGGTTGTGCTGCATGAAAGTAGTAATTTCCTCTTCACAGTACACCTGCAAGTAAGAAAATGGTAACTGAATGCATGATTAAGCATAGCAGCCTTGCTTATGTCATATATAATTAATAAATCCTACTAATTAAGCCAGCAACAAATAAACTGTGAAGAAATTCAAGGGCAAAAGATAACCTGAGAATACCTTTGCACCATAAAATAGAAAAGCCTTGATGCATCAGTTGGTACCCTGAACACAGGGAGGAGAAACTCAGGTCATTTTTCCTTTTGAACAATGATATGAAAAGTGATGTAAGCACTTGCACCCTCAGATTCCCAGCTGCAGTGTACCCACTGCAAACGCTTGCAAATGAAAAGCACACACAACTACAACTAGCACACCGGGATGAGAAATCAAGCAAAGAGATAAAAAAGTTCCCACACTACTACTTTTAAATAAGAACTACTCCTATCACATCTTCCATGTTTTGGTTACATGCCTACACTAGTTTACACAAAAAAACAGGCAATGAAGAACAGAAGACAGCTCTCAGTATAGCTGAGTTGATGTTGCCTCAACATCTTTGATTATAGGGTAATGTTTAACTCTTAAAATCAAGCATAGGAAAATAAAACAGTGATCTAAACTAATTTAAATGAGATTTTTAGTTCTGTATCTGTGAATTCTTGCCCAACATTACAGACTGTTGAACAAATTGAGTTCATTTTTGAAAGGAATAATTAATGGGTATGAAATACGTTAGTGTAAGAAATACAATTAAAAAAACCCCTGTAAGTATGTGAAACCCATCACTAGTAGAAACTGGGCCAGCATGGGCTAGGAGATGATCAACAGGATGAAAGCAAACATTCCCCAGGTAATTCAAACACAGCCTGGAAACCCTAATGGAAACCAGGCTGTGTTTGAATTACCTGGGGAATGTTTGCTTTCAGATTTCAGCTCCTATCTGGCAACTAATAAAGCAAAGTAAAAAATTATTAACTTGGAATCCTTTTCATATATTTACAGTAACTTCTAGTAGCACAAGCTACTGGAAAGAGAGGTTTTACCTTCCAGAATGTGCCATTTGACGTGACAACAATGCATTTCAATCAATACGCAGAAATATGATATTGAATAGATTCTGAATCCTAACACACAACCACCCAAACCAAAATGCAATGAGGTTATTTATAAGCAACTGAAACAAACCTATGTTATTACTTTAAAAGCTCCAATTTGAATGAATACAAGTGCTTTCAATGCTTGAGAAAGCTTTTCTTTCATGGTAAAAATTGCCAGAAAAGTTAGGATTCCAAAAGAATAGTGAGGTAGAACACTTTACTGATTTCAGTACAATTAGACAATGCAGTGATGCACGAGAAAAATATTACAGTTTACTCAAATTGGAGCTTATCTAACATGGTGATTGAATTAAAGAAAAAAAAATCAGTTCTTAAACTCTCTAAGATATTAAACACTAGAAAAATTAAACTCATTAGCTAAGGGAATAAAATTAGATTTCTGCAACTAAAAAGCAATTCTATTCAACTTCTCTGTAAGAAATATTTCTCTTCTGCTATTGTGCTCATCCCTATTTTACACAGGTCTCATCTGCCATGATTAATGAACTTTTATATTACTGAACATTTAAGAATGAATATGATGCATTTAGTGTCATAGAACGTGACTTGTCAGGGATGTTTTAAAATCTGAGGAGGATACTTCTCCATCTTGAAATACAGAAAGATTTGGGAAAAATCTCTCCGTAAAGTAGATGAGTGAGATGACAAAGTGAAGTGCCTTTTTTGCTCAATGTGGCACGTTACTGGCTCATCTACCCATTCCTTCCTACTAATCAAGGGCAACTATTAAAACTCGCAAGCAGTATATATGCTGCCACCACAGTCCTTGGAAACCAGGTGTGCGAGGTTACACAAACTCACTAGAAGACAACCAAAACCAAGACCCACGTGTTTTGAGTTTAAACCACAATGTTTTCAAAATGACTGTGCTTTGGCTACTTTATATCCAGCTGGACTGATTTTTCCAGAGAACAAAACCCAGTTCTTGCCTTCCACAGTATTGCTACTGACACAAACCGAATAGCAAAAAGAAATTGATGTTCTAGGTCTCTGCTAGAGCAGAAACTGAATGTACATCGAGTAAACTCACCCACTGACAGGATGATTTGAGTAACATACACACAGTTACACATAGTTCTGTTCTGGTAATGCCTGCAGAGCCCAGTGGAGGCTGGATTGTTATTACCCACAGTATGGTAGCTGCCAGAGATTCTGGTGTAAAGATAACTAAGAACTCTGTGAGAACAGATGCATCTCTCCTGGTTAATATGAAATCACGTTACAGAGTTAAAGCACCAAATAAACAAGAAGCCCATAAATTAAACCTGAACATCATATATCTACAGAATCTAGGGCAACTCTCATGGGAAGAAAATATTGCACCAAAGAGTAAAAGTCTATTCATCCCTCAGTACTAGTATCAAATCATTAAATTGATGCCAAATATGGTAAATGAAGCCTTGCTGTGGTAGAACACAAAACTCTGAAACACACAATATATTTGATACCTTGATACATCCTATTCTTATGCATATAGGTATTACTTAATTCTAGTACTGCAGAAGAGACCAGAACTGAAGTGCTGCCCAACTTATGTGACCTTGTCCCACTCTTCCAGAGTTTAGTGAGCAACTACTTCACCAGATTATCAGGCAAAATGTCTCCAACTCCCTTGACCTCAGACTTTTTTCCTAGATGTGCCTTGTTTAATAAATTCTTTTTGTAACAAATATCCATTCTACAGTTATGAATCCATTAATTATATCAAAACATAATAACTGTTGCCATACCTGCTGTATTTTACATAAAGCCATTGGGGTTTAAAAAAATTCAATAAGAATTTAATTAACAATTTGAAAAGTGCAGATCGCTGGGGGGCCATTTTTGCTTATTAATTTAACAACAAAACCTACCTGACTATCAATTAGAACATTTCTAATACAAGTGAAACAGCTGTGGCAGCCCAGGCTGTCCCATTACTATTTCCTTATACACTATGAATATTTAAAAGTCCAAGGAACTTCAAGAACATATATAGCAGCAGAGGCCCTGAAGAAAAAATAAATTACAAATAGTCTGAAAACTTACTTGACCCAAACAAACAAATTTATTGGAAGAGAACTAGGTGCTCCAGAATAAAAAACACATGATCATCTGACAGTCAGGACATTAAAACAGAGGCTTTAAGGAGCCTTTAAGATACCTCAAGGAGGGATTTTGAAAGAATATTAAAAACCACATCTCTGAAGAATAACAGTGGATATAGCATTAGCTTTTGGAGCAAGTCAACCAGTACCAACACCAACTACAGAGAAGGAACCTCACCACTTTTGGCCAAAAAATCAAAAGGAAATACTGCATATCAATTTTAAGTACCAGCCATCTGATCCCTAGTTGGAACAGGACAAGGCAAGCTAGGCTTTCTAACCTCTTTCCAAACATCAGTTTTGATTATTACTGATCTCTGAACAGTCAATAACCTCAATCTCCTCTCTTTGAGGCTTTGTCAGTCTCTCATTGGTCCCAATAACACACTAGGGAACTCCTTCATGGAAAGAGAAGACATTTTCAAAATCCAGAACTAGACCAAAGCAGCTGCTTTCCATTTCTCCACATCTGTTTGCTTAAAGGCAATTTATATTTGCTGAATTTGCAAATCTGAAATAATTTGTGACATACATTTATAAGATATAAGCTTTTTCTTTATTATGTGCACTTACAATATCTACTGTTAGTTAAGAGGAAAGCCTGACCTCTAATTAAATTGTTTCAGTCTTCATCTTTGCTGCCATCTGTAGGTAACTTGAATGGTACAAAGAAGACAAGAAGTAATTTTGGATCTGGTCAGATAACAGTCCTGTGATCAGGACCTGTGTCCATGAGAAAGCATAATGTTCTTGTTACCTGTCCCTCCTGATTTTAATGTTAAGATTAGGCAGAAAAAGATAAAACATACAACAGGTTGTGGCTTTGTCTCTCCTTGGATCTCAAAATCTTGCAAATAAGGTAGAAAAAAAAAAAAGGAATTTTAAGTTAGAACCACAGAACCATAGAACAGTTTGGGTTGGAAGGGGCCCTAAAGATCATCTAGTTCCAAACCCCTCCTGCCATGGGCAGGGATGTCATTCACTAGATCAGGTTCCTCAGCGCCCCATCCAGCCTGGCCTTGAACAATTCTAGGGATGGAGCATCCACAATTTCTCTGGACAAACTGTTCCAGAGCTTCACTGCCCTCTGAGTAGAGAATTTCTTCCTAACATCTAGTCTGAACTTTCAGTTTGAAACCATTTCCCCTTGTCCTGTCACGATCAGCCTGTATAAAACTTCCCTCTCCCTCCTTTTTCTCAGCCCCTTTAAGGTACCAGAAGGATGTAATGAGGTGTCCCCAAAGGCTTCTCCTCTCCATCTGAAACAACTGCAGTTGTTGGGTCCGTGTTCAGGATCCATGCTATTTTACAGCATTATTACATTGTGGTATGCACCGGAACACCCGTAATTTTGATTATAAATATGAAATATAATTTTTGGTGCTTGTCTGGTAATTGAAACTTAGTTTCTTTTCAGTAAGATATGCAATGTTTTAGCAAAACTGTTACTGTAAACAAAAATTCCCCCCCCCCCCCCCAAAAAAACCTAAAGCAAAATCAGAGACTTTGATCATAAATTTCAAATTCATTATGATCAATTTTGGCAATCTGAAATTAAACAAAGGAGGCCAGGAATTGAAATATTTGATTTAATGACTGCACAATTTTCATACATAAAAATAGATACTTAGTAATGAACAAGTTTATACAAACCAGATTTCTTTTGTATGGTACAAAACAACAATGGAGATAAAAAAAGATCTGTTGGATTACAGGGCAAGACAAAATAACAACAAAACATCATTGAAGAAAAGTTTTAAAATTATCAGAAGCTTATTTAATAAATACAGTGCAATGCTTTAATTTAACAAATACAAAATTTACTATTGAATTTATCAACATCAGGAAATATATAAAATGTCTTTGAACGACAATCTCATTTAAAAACTAAATACAATAGCCTTTTTAGAATTCTGAGGTAATATTACATATTAAATCAAAAAAGCTGCAATAAATAAAATGAAACAAGGCAAAGTGCAATTCAGTGAAAATGAGAAGATAAAGCTTTTATTTTAACAATAATACATAAATAGTTATTAAAAGTGGGCTTAAGCCATAAAAAATTTTTTTTTGCTATTTTGCCATGTTTTCAGGTAAACTGTATAACTATTTATTCATAAGTCAACTTTCCAGGAATCCAGTTCTACGGAGAGGGGAAAGAGGAGAGGTGTTTGTTCCCAGATTTCTTAACTATATCCCTATTTGGCTATTAGAAATCTAACATTGCTTGAAGCAATCTAGTTCATTCAGTGCAACAGTGAAAGTTTCATTGTTTCTTAACATATGAAGTCCTGTAAGTTAAAATTTATTTCAATCTCCATTTGGGAGATACAATGCCAACTGCAGAGCTGCTTTCAACACTCTCTTGCTAACCTGGTTTAATTCCAGGCTAAAATCAATCGAAATTTTACTACTGGTTTCAGGGACTGTACAATGAATATAATGCCAAATATAAAATATCCTAATATCTATCTCTGCCTTAATAAAACAGTAAAATCATTAGTAAGTTATCAAGGAGATAGAATAAAATAAAATGTACACTTTGCTATTGAAGAATATCCACAACTGTTTTGAAACTATGAATTAATTTGTTCATAATTTGTAAATCTGTTGATTATATGTAAATAAATAATACAGAGAGAAAAGAAGACTAATAAAATATTTGAGCATAGACACTACAAGATATTTAATCATCCATGCCCCAGCAGAAGTCAATGGGGAAAGCTAACAAATTAGATGCCAAAGTGTCTCAAAGGATCTGGGCCTCATTCAGCTGAAAAAAAAATAAAATCTATAGAACACACAGTAGCTATTCATATATAAAAATACTATACTGAATGTTGATAAATTCTTCCCATTTAATGAATAAAACCCAGATTTACAATGACATCATTATTTTAGAACCATTTATCTCCCAGCTCCTAATTTACTAACTCAGAGCAGACATACCAATTATTCTTTTCATGTAGTTTGTGCAGTGAAAAACACAAAACATTGTCTTTAAATGCTGGTCTTCAAGTTACTGGAAGCTTCAACATTCTTCTGAAATGTTATTGTATTCACTTTTGTCACAGCTTACTTAAGACTTTCAACAAAGTTGCTGAAAAAAATGACAACATTATACACTATATCAGTTTGCATGAACTGTGGATTTAATTCTCTTCCTAAAGCATTTCACCATATGTGGAATTTATTTTAAATATCTAGTTTTGTTTACTATAATGCTACAGTAGATTGGGTTATCTTGCTGTTAAGAATGAACATACAAGTTCCTTAATACCTGTAGCTTGAACATGAATCCCCTCAAGCTGAAAAAATACCTTTTAACACACTTGTGCAGTCAAGTGTAAAAGCTGAATATAGAACATCTAAAACCTCTTATTCATAAAAAATAATTTTATAGCAGTAAATGGCACTATCAGAACCCTATTTCTTCACAGGCAGTTATTTACACACTCCTTAGACAGCTGGTTTCACTAAGAAGGAAAACCTGAATAATAAAACTACATACATTTTATAAAGACTAAAATTCCTATTTGCCTTTTTGAAAAAAATGGCTACATGCTGATGTTGTGGGGTTTTTTTCTATTATTAATGCTGATTGAAAACATTCTTCCACTGGGATTAACTAATAAAGAAATATTCTGTGTATTATCTCCCAGTGGGATACCTTGATGTAAAGGAATTATGATTAACAATAAAGTGCTATGAAGAAAAAATTAAAACATAGAAATTGTCTTAGCTGGGTTTCGTTTATCAAAGAGACGAGCTTTTTGTACAAAGAAAGCTACTTTCTGTAACAAAGCAAGCAGTAAATGTATTGCCATTCAGGAAAAAACATACACTTTGTATTTAATAAAAAAAATAATCTAAGTGAGATAAAACTGGCACAGTATCAAGAGACATAACAAGGAAAAGCTTAAAGGCACAATCAGAAGAGTGAATGCTACATAAAAATGCTGTTCTTTGAGTATTTAATTTTATTCTAGACCAAACCCTTCTGCATTCGAAATGCCAATGATCAGCTTTTGCTTCAGTTCCTTCTTGTTCTTGTAAGGAGGGAGACAAAGCTGGTTGAAGCAGGTATGGGCCACAGGTAACCTAAAATAATTTAAAAAATACCCAACAAAACACATTTAATAATAATGCAATAGAATTGGAACACTGCCAAATGCCTACACATTTTCAGTTAAACATTACTTAAATAAGAAACCCTGTAAAAGGCTCCTTTTACATTTATGCTGATGTTGTTGGTTCCAGTTCTGCTGAGTGCAAATAACGCCACTGTTGCTCATAAGCATCTCAGGCGAATCTGTTTGCCTGCTGCTCCCCATCTTTTATTTTTTTGTTAAGTTGGAAACATCTCCTTCCAGATTTTGGAAACTCCAGGTACCACATGACTTCTCTAAACACAAAACATGGGTATAGTCAGAATCCACCACACGAAGAAGGAAGGTGGGCCCTGCAGTAGGTACAGACAAACCTTGATGAATCACAGTTATGTGAGGATAAAGAAGGTCAAGGTCAGCCTGGTACAGTACACCCTTACAGATATCCCTCAGTGTGGAGCAATGAGGAGAGGACTGAAATGCTGGACACTTCCAGTTGCAAGTTTCTTCTGAGAGTTTGAATACATGTATTGCAGATACTGCTAAGGAATGCCTGACTGAAACACTGGAAAACCTGCTTCTCACTAGAATGGATTAGTCTGATGAGCCACAGATAATAAGAAGCCACAGGATCTTCTTGCCCTTTAAATTCTCAAGCAACATGCAGGACAACACTGAGGATATGGACTTGTCCTACAACTGATTATTTGAGGGGAGAGAGGAGAAACACGAGCTGAAGCTCAACTTGACACTTGGAAAAAGCACTGAAAAATTTCTAAAACTCTGACACTTAAAAGTTAAATTTCAGTATCTAACTCAAAAGCTCTCTAGGTCTCCTTACATTTAAACTCTCAGTCTTTTGAAGGGCAGCAGCCTGGCCTTTGATCATGGCAAATGTTCTGGAAAGGGGGTGGAACTGCCCAGACCTGGAAACCCAAGGTACTTTCTCCTTCCTGCCCTTTAAATACAGCAAAGTTCTTTACTCAGACTGGAGTCACATGCTTCAGAATTTGGAAAGCTGTGAAACTTTTATTAATTTGACAATTTTTATTGCTATAATATTCTTTCATCTTATGGTGTGAGCAATATATCTACATTCATCCCTGTGCAGGCAGTCTGACAGAGGCAATTATCTTGCAAAACAGACCTACCTCAGTTTAAAATGCCCACTATTTCAAACCCCATTTTTTCATTTCTAAGAAAAGGAACAATTTACAGAAGGAACATAAACAGATTTAATGTTGACTGATTTTTCTTCATTTTACATCAGATTCTCATGCTTCTTTAATGTTATTGGAACCAGTTATTAGCTCAGTGAAATAAGCATTAGAAATACCCCAATAACGAGATAAACTGAATTTAAAAACAAAACCAAAGTTTATTTTGTTTGTGTATTTAGTTCAGCTCTCCACACAAAACCCAATAAAATTTTACTTTGAAAATAAAATTCCATTTAAGTATTTTAATTACTCGAAATGTTTGAAAAATCTAGGTAAAGTCAGAAATTACTGCTTATCAGTGAGTTTCAGAGCAGTAAGTTTTTCTATATAGCTTATCAAATTATTCAAACTGCCTTTCTCCAGTCTTGAGAAGGAGAGTACTAGCTGAAAAGCAGGTGGAATGTCTCAAGTCAATTCAATACAAAATAAAACACTACCAGAAACATAAGAACTTGGCATGAACAATTTAATTCTCACAATGAAATTTCAAGACTGCTTTGTTCCTATATCTTCTGAGCAATTTTTGTGCCAGCCATACACCAGAGGCCCTAAAGGCATGCTGCATTTTTGCAGCCATACGTGTTAGAATTCTTATTTAGACCATCAAGAGAGAATCAAAGCATTTTCTGCAGCTGCAGGGGCTGCTATAAATAGGGCCATCAAACTCAGAAAAAATCATGGTGATCCAAGGTATATTTTCATTATTTCAGCTGTCATGTAAGAATGATTAAATGAATAATTTATTTGAATTGAAAACATGTAAGGGAACTTTATAAATAATTACTGGCCTGAAATGTAAACACTGCCTGGAGAAACAATTTCATAATAGTCACCTGCAAAATTTATGCAATCAATAAATGGATATAACATTTTGAAGACAAACTAAAGGAGCCCAAGCAGTTCTTCCTTGTACATTTGCTTGTTCTCCTTTAAAAAGACATTAAAGAGCAATAAGAGCTATTGGGGAACAATTAAACAAAAAAAATTTTAACCCACAAAACACTACTTACCAATTTGTGGATGTTTCACTCTTTGAAATCTTGAAATTCAAATCAGCCATTCCTCCCACAGGTACTCTATCACTTCCTGTAGCAAAATGTAGCAACTTCTTTTGAAGGTCAAGAGAAAATCCAAGTACTACATCCCAAAAGTATCTATGTTCAGGGCAGAGAGAGAAGAAAATGTTGCAAGATGAAATATCAGGACAAAAGACTATGAAGATAATAATACAACCACTAGTTCTACAAAATTAATGCCACTTACTAAGAATTTCATTAATGTAATATATAGGACATGAGTAGTATCCCAATATACAAGGTTAAATTCCTAAGGAATTGGTATGTACAATGTTTTATTAATTTTGGAGTGATGACTTGTTAAATGATACCCCAATCCACATTCCTTTGAAAATATAAATGCCTTCTACTCACTAATATAAATGTCCTTAGTATTAAATAGAATTGAAAAAAAAGACTCTTTTTAGAAGACTGGATAATAAAGACTCAGATTTCATATGAAGGATTTGAAGCTATTCTTCTCAAACTATCTCCACTTCCATCTGGTCATAACTTTTTAAGGATATTCAGCAACATTTACCACTAAGGATCCAGCTCTTCCTACTGAGGATAATTTAACAAGGGTCTTTCTCTTATTTGGAAATAGGTTTCTATTCAATCATTCTCCGATTACCCTTGAAAAGACTATTGGCAAAAAGTTAACATTTTTTGATGTTTTCTAACTCAGTAATTAGAATAAAACCCCCAAGCCTACCGTATAGTAAGATCAGTTTTCTGGTAGCCCTCATATTGGGTACTCCGTTGTAAAGCGGACATGTCCAGTTCAGGGCTGCCACAAACAAGAATTTCAACCTCTTCCGGACGAAGCAGCTGCCAGAAACCAAGGATGCAGTATTTATTTATTTAAAAAAAAGAGAGAAATTATGCTACTATATTTTTGTCGTTACAGAAAAATTAATGGAATGTCATTCAATATAAGTCTCTAACTTGGATATATACTAATTATAGAAAAATTAATCCCTCAAGCTTTTGAAGAATCTCTTACTACTGTATATAGGAAATGCAAATTACAGGAATACACAATATTCTAGTGTATTTCTTTCATACCTCACCTCTTCTTCATTCTTACCTTTATGACATTGACTTGCCTGCCATCTGATTAGACTACAAGTGGGTCAAGAAGAAAATTAAGTTGGTATGCATGGAGCTCTGAGGAAGGGTCTTGATGTCAGTTTTGGTTACAACTCCATTTAACTTACACGGACAAGTCCTAGCGCAGGTAGCTGAGCAGCAGTGGCTGACATAACCTGGCTCTTAGTTGTACATGCTGCTCTGCAAAGCCTACTTATTCATTTACTACAACATTGTAATATTACATGGAAGCATGTCATGGCACTTCAATGGATTCTCATTCTCCTCCCAAAACCTTTGCTGCAGTTATTTACATCTCGCCTTGATGCCTTCTACTTATGTTGGATTAATTGAGTTTACTGATGAATCAAGGTTCTTCACAGATCTTAAAATCATCCAGGACAATTTGTTTAATTTAGACAAGACATTGTCAAATACTTGAAACAGAAGTAGAGTTATGTTTCACTTTATTCTTACCAGTAATGCATATGAAGCACAGACACTATGAAATCCATAATAAAAAGCTGCAAATTGTTTGTAGATGGATTTATTGAGAAGAAAATCAACATAGAGCTGCACATATTCTAAAAAAGAAAAACATTGTTATATTGTAATAATTTTAATCAATTTTTTTTTCTGTGCTCCCAAATTGTACTGAATTATGAAAAATGAATGCATTTCCTTTTAGAAACAATTAAATTGGTAGGCATACCAGAAAGAACTACAGTAATTTCATTTTCACACTGTTAACAAAAAACTGGGCTTATAGGAATGAAAAAACTTAAAATCTGCCAAATATGTGTAGTTCATATATATATTGAGGTACCTTTCCTATTCTGATTTGTGACTGGAATTTTATCTCCATTTGGCTTTAAGCTGTAAGATTTTATAACACCAAATTCTTCCTGAAAAACCTAGAGAAAAAAAGAGGATTCAAGGTCAGTAGTGGAAAATACATTAATATCCTCACAAATAACAAAGCTTGTATTTATTATGTCATGTCTCTCTCTTTAGCACATGCTGTAATTCTGAGGGTTATGGGGTTTTTAAAAGTTAAAATGGCACAATTTTCAACAAATTGCTCAAGAAATCGGTATTCAAAGTAGAAAAATGGAGCCTGTTACACAGCAGCATGTCAAACTGACCTGCACACTCCGGGGTCACAGGGCTTTTCATACAAAAGAACAATCTAGGAATGGCAAACAAAATTAAGAAGCTATTTGTTCTGTTGGAGCTTGCCTAGGAACTAAAAAGTACCAACTTGAAATTTTATTAACTAGTATATGTTCTAAAGTAATAAATAAATGGAAAAGACTTTTTGACTAAAGCAACAGTTAAGACATAAAGGTCAGGCAAAACTCTCATAACTTGAACAAGCTGTTGCTGAGGTGAGATTTCCTGGACAGAGTATAAAACACGTGACCAAGGAAGCTCTGACTAGCTTCTGGGTTAGATAGAAAAGGGATTGTCTTGCAGCCAGATGAATTCTGCAAGCCAGGGCACTGATTGCAAGGTGATGGTGTCAGAGACAGCAAAGAGCTGGAAATGCCCCAGCAGCTGCCTATGTGACCTGGCAGTCAGCACTCAGTGACCTGCACTGTCAGGGAACAACAGCCTAAAGCCTCATCACTGAGCCAGCCTCTGCAGAGGCCCCAGGACAGGCCTGGCCTTGAAGCCTGTGCAGTTATATTCCAATCAATCAGAAATCAGACCATAGAAGGCCACTCCACTGCCATGTTAACATTGGTAAAAATGGCTGAATGAGTTTGAGAATCCCTTAGTGACCTGAAAGGTTGAGTAAAAATCCTCTTCAACATTGCCTTCATAGGAGAGAAGTTCACTTAGTCCATGGGCCAATTCCTACAATATGAGTAAAAACTCTTTAGTAAATCTACAAAACTAAGTGATTTGATGCACTTTGCAAGGATGTGCCAGAAGCTTTACTTTATACAGAAAGTATCTTGGAAAAAGCTGTATATTTAAAATGCATGCAACAAAGAAAAACTCACTGCTTAATTATTATGTGTATTTTTATTTCAGTCTAAGTGTTTTCAAACAATTTACAAATCAAGAATTAAATATAAATAAAACACGTTTTAAATCCGTAATTCAGCTTCTTTAAAAAAGTTAATACTTACAGGCATGATCTGAAACAGGTCATCTAATTTGACGTCACAGATGCCTACAAGTGTGTTATGATCACAGGGAACAACGGGAGGACTCAATAATTTCTTGTAACAGCAAGGTGGGAAACGGATGTCCAGGGTGATGCTATTATAAACAGCAAGTCCCATAAGCTATATATGTTGAATATGTTAAGGGCAAACTTGACATATCCTTATTATAGTTAATATTTTAGTAACTTAGAAAAAATATTCTAAGATTTTATTCAGAATACTCTAATTCATGCTCAGCAAACAGAAGGAATGGAAATTATTTAATTTTTTCTAGACAGTTTTAAATGCCGTTTTGCATTACAATGAAGTAGAGGTTAAAATGGTCAAACGATGCACATTGACTGAACACTTGAGAATCTTCTTCATAATGTTCTATACAAGCATTTCTACAAAAAATTGTTCCAAAGTGTTGTTATGAAAAAAAAAGATAACTGTATAAAATATATATATTCAATCCAAAAGTTCTAGTGAGAGCTCAATATAGCAACATTTCTTTTAAATAAATCTAAAAGCATAAAGACAAACCTGCACTGGCAAAGTGCAAAATGCCAAACACTGATCACCAGGGACTTAAATGAAGAATTAATGCATACAGGTGCATTGATATTTATTGAATGAAACCCAGAAATTTAAGTACATAAAAATTAAGCCTTATACACAAAAAAAGTTCCATGTTTAAATCTGGATTCTAGTATTTTCTGACTATAAAGTGCACCATGTACCCACACATCATCATTTTCTTCCTATTTTTAGTTCACTTGCTTGAATGACATTCAAAACAATTCATTTAAAGTGGAGCACAGCTGTATATACAAACCCTGAAGGAGCTTTAGCAGTGACTTACTTCAGCCCCGTGCCTGCTCGCCGGATGGCTCATCATTCAGCACCGTCTAGCCGACGTCAAAGGATACAGCTCCAACCAGTCGGAATTCAGAATAGTTATCGCATTTAAAGCTGCTGAACCAATGGCAGTGTGAGTCCTTGTGGTAGGTGAACATGCCTGCAGAACAGTAACATGGCCTTTACAAAGCCTGAGCTTCAATAACGACTGGTACAAAGCCTCAACTTTGTCACACATGCACCCTTAGAAGTGCACCCTGGAGTGCCTGTATCTCCATGCTTGTTCTCAGCCCCCTCTTCCCACCCATGGCAGAAGCCTTGGGAAGGACCACCAAGGGCAGTGCCAGCCCTGAAGCAGATTCAAGCCCACCAGTTCTGTTTGGTGCTGGTGCAATATGTTCTTCAGGGCCCCTAGCTGTGGATATTCTGCACTGCCTCTGTACAATCTGTTTCTTCACTGCACTTCAGCATCTCTACAGCCAGAAACATTAACTGTCTAACTAAATTTTTTCTTACTGCAATGTAAACCCATTTATTTCTTCCTTTCTTCCTAGATCAGTAGCAGATACAATCTCTAAAAATGCTGGCATGAATCCCATCATACAAATACCATAAGCTTGACCTTCTTAGAATAGAAATCTGTAAAAGGTTTATGTTATACACACACACTAGCAGCAAAGGGGTATGTTTCATATTTTCTGTCAAAAAATTTTATCAGAGAAGTTAAAAAAGCCACTCATGGGTCTAAATGACAAGCTAGATCCTACTGAAATCATGAGTATAGACTAGGTTGACTGCTATTTGCATCAGATATGGAACATTCTGTCTTAAAGAGTGACAGAACAAAATCCTACATAATGAAAGCAGATAACAGCTTTAAAATGCCTAGGAGGTATTGCTCAGAGAAGCAAGACATACTCTAGATAAGCATGCACTAACAGTGAAATTGATTTCAGCAATGTTGAAGTAAACTGGATGAAACTTCATGATGGGTTTAATATGTTGGTATTAAATGGGCCAACAGCTTATTATTGTTTCCACAGTCTGTACAAACCAAAGCACTGAGTAGTTCTAAGGACATCTTGCATCTGTGTTTGAAGATTAAGCTGGTAAAAAACAGTATTTAAATGAAAAATATCTAAGTCCTTCTGATTTAAAAAAAGAATGAAAATCCAGCTTGTTTCAGGGACATTCAGTTCTTAAGATAAATTATAGGAAAAATCTGCATTCATGTTTTTCTTTCCTACTCTCTTGAACAATTTAATTTTATGTTTTGAACGTTAGCTCAAAAAGGTGCTCATCACAAAAGGTTTAGACAGTGTCTTCACCAGAAGCAACAGAACAGTTGGCAGAGTAAGGTTCACAGCTAAAAGATGGCAGGAACAGAATAGGTTTCAATACCAGCTATTAACTGTCCACAGTAAGATGAACACAGCATTGGAAAACACATAGGAGAGCAGAGCCAATTGTGAGTTCTTAAATTCCAGGAACTAAATCTGTGGGATTACTTAACCTAGAAAGAGTAAGAACAGGGATGTTTTCCCTTCCAAGCTTCTGACACACCTTATTTGTAACTTAAACATTAAAGACAGCAGAGGATACAGTCCCTTTCCAAGGGACATTAATATTTCTGAATTCCTCCCACACTTGGCTGATAGTCGTAACAAGGAAAGAATTTACACTTTAAAGGAAGGAAGCCTGCCAGAGATGGTGAAAAAAATAAACTACTCTGAATGTTTCCAAACTCATCATCTACCAAGCTTTGCTGACAACATTTTCCCTAACAGAACTGTCAAACTTACAGAACACTTTTTTCTGGATAAATTGTTTCCTATTAAGGCTGTTATTATCTATGTCATGTCTCCACACAGACGCCTTTTTTCTAGAAAAAGGGGACAGGCAAATAACAATCTTAGCAGATTTAAGGACATATTTATGACTTAAAAGTCTTTACCTTTAGAAGGAGTCCTAAAAACAACAAAGGACCATGCATTTAAGGGACATGAACACTTCCAGGCAAAGACACTCAAGCTTTTGCATTCTACCAATGACTTACAGGTGTTATGCTTAAGTCCCTGGAAATCAATGTTTCTAATTTAAAAGCCAGGCTGGAAACAATTTAACCCACTAAACCATCAGTTATGTATCCATGCCCAGTTTAGGAACGCTGACTCATTTGAGAAACTATTAGAGTGGGAAATAAAATCCACCCAGATCCATTTACAGCAATATAAAGAAATAGATTGAACTGCTTGTCTATGACCACTCATTCATGTCCTATGATCTCCTGTTTGCTCAAAAAGTCTTCCTTTTTTACCTTTGGGCATGCAAATATCATTACGGACTCACAGGTCCTGGTAACAGCAGAGGCAGTGATTTCATTCAGGCTCACACCTGCCTGCAATGTCTCTGCACCTGAGTAAAGGACCTTTCTTTCCTCAGATTGTCTTGGACCACTTTAAGAATGGGGCCACAGAAATAGCACAAACAGAATATAAGATGACAAAGTCTCAAGTATGAACTAACCTATCCTAACCTATCCTAATCACAGAAACAGTGTTAGACCTTGCAGATACTCTCAGTGCTACTATCAGAACCAACAGAAACCATTGATACACTAGAGTTCAAGGTCAGCAGTTTGCTTGAACTGAGCAGTTAGAGCATCCTACCACAGCCACTTACAAAACCCAGGAGAACTACCCAAACCAGCAATATGAAGCCAATTGAGGGCTGTGTAAAAAGGGAAAATGCAGCAAGAGAGGAGTCAAGGATGGTGGATGATAAACCAAATGTTATCTCCACTTATATTTGCCAAACCATTGTGCTGGTTTAGGTTGAGATAGAGTTAATTTCCATCACAGCATCTAGTACAAAGCTATGTTTTGGATTTCTGCTGAAAAAAGTGTTTATAATAAAAAGACTTTTTTGTTATTGCTGAGCAATGCTTACATAGAGTCTGAACAAATTTTTACACTGTATTTAAGAACATTTAAGAGGACTCACCATAATCTGGGTGAAAAATCTGGCGAATCAGAAGAAGAAACCATTCTTTTGTCAGGCCACCCATATCAAGACCAGCTTCTCCTACAAACGTTACTTTTAACTTCTTTTTTAGATCTGCCCTCTTCCTTGCTAGCTATTGCAAAATAGGTAGGGAAGAAATAAAAGGAGATTCAACATATTATCACTCCCTCTAACCCAAAAAACACACCTCTGTCTCGATGATTCTTGGTTTGTTTAAACTATGAATTTGCAGATTTTTCTACTAATTGGTCAAAACTATGTTAATATAATGATTGAATTACAGAAGCAAAACAACTAGGACTATGTGCCAGCATCAACTGCTTTGCACTTGGGGTCACTCTCTGGGCTTGAAAAGAAGTTGAGTGGTGTGCAAAGGGACTTAATAGGCTACTATATACACTGAATTGAGTCCGTCTGGAATATTTCAGACCTTGTTTACCTTTTACAGAAGACATTCTACCAGGAAGAAATTACAAATTTAAGAAAATAATTAGACATAATTTGGAAGTATTTAGAAATAAGGAGGTAAGCTAAGACTTGCAATATTTGAACGCTATTCAGTTCATTACAACATACCTGCCAACAAGTATCAGCTGCTTTTTAAAACTGTGTTTTAGACAATGGTAACAAGCTCTTGTCACTGCTTTGCCCTAAGAGAGAGCATTTCATCCAGGTATGCAAAAAACCTGCAAAGAATTAAGACTACAGCCCTTCATAATTAACAGTGATCTTTCAGATCAAGTCCCTATACAATTTTTCTTTAAATTGTTGATTACTGGCTAAAAAATAGAGAAAGTTTTTACACCAGTCAGGAAGATTCACGCACCAAAATAATTTCCATGGTGTTAGTTGTTTGAGTAATTCCTGTTGCACAAATTTTATAATTATAGGTATTTGTGTTATTTTGAAGAAGTTACTTATTAGTTGAAGTGATTTTTCTTCGTAATTCTTTTTTATATTTGAAATACAATAAGACATCTTCCCCCTCCACCTGCGATTCCCCATACTTTTGAGAATATGAGTAATATAATACATTCTTACTCATCTCTGAAACAGGCAGAGGAAAACATTAGAAACAAATAGGAGAATATTTTGACTATCATAACTTTTGAAGTTGGTTAATTTAGTGTGGTAAAAAAGCCCCAACCTACAATGCCTAAGCCAAAGCAATATTACCATTCATATTTCTTCTGTCTTAGGAGAAAAGGCCAAAATAGACAGGCTTTAATATAGGAAAATAGAGTTTAAACTTACAATTTCTGACATGAGTAACCAAAATTTATTTGATCTTGTTTTCACTACCTGGATTTATTTTTCAGTAAAATTAGGCTGTTCTAAATGCTGAGTAGGGAACCAGATTTTATTAAACAATATTAATTAGCAAGGTTCAGAGGATACTGAAGAATTGCCTACTTTAGTGGACACATCTGTTTCATTCTAAAAAAAGGAAAAATTACATTCAAGAATTTGAGGAATTAGTTAAAATCAAGATAAGGATTTAAGAAAAGAAAGCCCCAAATAATTCTTATAGGATAGAGAAGTTAGCACAGGACAAGAATAAAAATATTCCAAGAACTAGAATACAACAAACTCATTAGGGATTAGTAAATTACTATTCATGCTCCTATCATGGACTCAAGTCCTACATACCCTGATAATTATGCACTGTATTTTTAAAACAAAAATTAGAAACACAAATACATACCATGTGCAAGCATGTATGCTTATTATGGGCTTGGGCTTAGCCACAGAGCAGTATGAGCAGAGAAAATGAATTCCAGAATATCTAATACAATCTATTCTACAGCATTGAAATTGTGGCAATAATTAAGTTGGTTTTATTTAATATTACTATTACTATTATTATTTAATATTAGCTATATTACCAATCTCTTAGTGCAGAAAGAGTTAAGTATGACTTATCAAACTGAAATCCAAATTCAGTAGCTATTCCGCAGCAACACACCATTTAATTACATTTTTTTTACCTCATCAAGTGAATCACTAACAAGGTGTGTCCTCCTCACTTTCACATTTAGGAATAACATATTCATGTCAGGTTTCTGTCTGCGAGAGACTTTATCCACAAGGCTTTGCTATTTAAATGAAAGAGAAACAACATACATTTAGTATTTTCATTAAAGAACCCCAAGTACCACACTTATTAAATGTAAAAATTTCTTATTATCTTGCATTAAAGACATTTCCCTAACATCATAGCTGCTTCAATAGCTTCTAAGAGATGGAGAGCAATTTCTTTCCTACTGCAGATAGCATTTGCGTTATAGTTGAACTAACTTTATCAGGAAGTTTAACAAGAAAGTGGCAATTGTGCAGCAACTGTTTCAATCTCCTAAATTGTTAAAAATATAAATTCTGGAAATGGCTTGTGCTTTTATTAGCTATTCACAAGTCATATCCAGTAAGACAGGAATGGATAGGTGTTGCTGCTGCCACATAGAGCACCTGCAGCAAATTACCAGTGAAGGAGGCAGACAATGCCTCTTTCAAAACAGAAGAGGCTGCCCAGAAGCACTACCACCTCCATGACTTGAAAGCATAAAGTTGAATCTTGGTCTTCCATGACAACACATCTTCATCAAATAAAGTATGAAACAATCCAAAATTCTCAGAGATTTTCTTTCTTACTTATCTTCTTAATTTAATATGTTAGCACATTATGCTGATTTTTCAAAAGAGAAAAAGAGTAAGTAAATTACTGTAACTCTTTCTCCACAACACTCGTATGCATAAGCGTAAGTATAAGCATCCTGAAACTAAGCACATAAAAATAAAAACTTAAAATAACAAAAAAAACCCAGCATGGACATTTGTAGACTAATCATAGTAAAATGGTTTAAGTTCTTTTTCTGGGTAGTGTGAAATACTAACAGTTGTAGTGACAGGTTGTGTGTAATATCAATCGAACAAACACTTACAAAATACCAAGGCACAAGATGCCAATATTTATCACTAAGTGACTTACCCGTGCAATACTTATCATCTGTTGTTCTGAGTCCCTTTGAATAATAACTTTTTTTGCTGCTATAGAAATAATAAATGGGTACTGACAGAAAGAAAACCTAACAACAAGAGAAAAGAAGATAAAATATTTTCTTTTTAGCATATAGCATGTTGTTTTCTATTTAAGAATACAGGAGTGAATTGTTGCATTATCATTCAGTAACTACCTTCACTGATAGTAATTTGGAAAGAGCTGCTGGTTTTTTCATGTTGCATATATAGATATTCAATTCAGTAGAACAAACCATTACTTGCAAATACTGCTAAAAACTGTAACAATACTTATCTTCAAACAAGCTCATTTTTTATTGTTTATTATCATCAAGGGACCTAATAAAAACATTCATCATCTGCTTTAAATACTAAATTGTAATTGCTACATTGAAATAAGGAGAACAATAGTATCTTCTTATTAAATAAAACAAAACCATCTATCTCAGTGCAGCATTCTTAGGTATGCAGTGGAAGTATTTCTGGTTGGGCTTGATACAGAACTGATTTTCAAAGGAACTGGTTTTCCACAGACCCAGCAGTTTTAACCTAGGGTTACAGGTGTTTAGGACCTCTAGAATATAGATCAGAGCCACATTCCATGGCAATCAGATAGCAAAAGTCGTTTTGAAAAAATTTGGACATCATCATATAAAAGTTTTTTTATTACTGGTTATTTTGGGGAGGGTTTTTTTATTGATTTAGCTCATGCACCTCACCTAGAAGTTCACACTGAAATAACCAGAGCCCACCTGGTCTCCTGGAAATTATAATCCAAAGTATTTTACCAAAGTGTTTTAACTTAGTTCAAAGAACAATGTATTTCAAAATATTCCATATAGAAGGTAAATGAGGACTTGCTCCTACTCAGCCTTCTTTGTTGTCAAGTTGATTTATTTTTCCTTTTAAGTGGAACAACACAGTCAAAATATGTAAAATTGAAAAAACGCATGCTTGTAACAGATTAACAGAATTATATTAAGAATAATGCAGCTAGTCTTCAGCTACTCCAATAATTACGTATCAAGCAAACTTTGACATACATTGAATTCCCTGTGTCCCAGCTAACTGAAAAGAACTGGAGCAGGTAGAAATCTCACAGCCTTTTACAAGATTGCATGGGAGTTCCAAAACAGCCATATGGTGCCAATGGAAAAAACGAAAATCAAAAAACATTCGAAACTCAGGAATATTCATATTCCAATCCTTTGATCGAGACTATGCTTTTGCTATAGTGTTTCATGGGGCTTGGGGTAGGGGTTTTTTTCTTTCTTTTTTTTTTCTTTTTATTTATTTGGGTTTTGTGTGGTTTGTTTTGTTGGTTGGCTTTTTACTTCCCAAGCAGACTATCAGGTACCATCAGACAGAAGCCTAGCCTGAAACAGCTGCTTTGGAGGAACAAATTATGATCTTCAAGCTTTCCACAAGTGCTGCTAAAGGCAAGAGAAATTGCACACACAATACACAAAAAGATACATTTAGATGGTTGATGTCTTAAATTAGCTTACTGAAGTCTTGAGATTTGGGGAAATTTTAATTGATCTTGTGATTCAAGCTGTAAAGACTGAGTGATACACAGTGACAAGCTGAAAAATACAGGTATGCAAAAAAAACCATTTTTATTAAGAAAATAATAAGTTAATAAGATTTTAAACTTTAGCAAAAAAATTAAATGTCTATTTCTCTGGATGATTCTAAATAATACTGCTGGGCTGCCTCTCACAAGAGGAGAAATACCTGTGGAGGCTGTGAGTCCAAAGATGTAATTTCTGTGTTTATTTTCAAGCAACAGAAATAGCACAATTGATTTCAATGAATAAACATAATTGGAGCCACATATATACATGTAATTTTATACACTTTCATCATTAAGTGGCAAGTAGGCACACATCATCACTGTCTATGAATGTATTGGGAGCTAAAATACGTTTGTAGTAAGATGCAATTAAAAGTCTATGCCCATAATTAAATAAACTTATTTTATTATCATCTATATTTTACATATTTTCTTCAGTTTGCAAAGGCAGAATGAGATTTATTCCGGTCAATCTTGCATCCATGTAGTAGCAGGTACAACAAGCAGTAGCTATATTATGTTTGTCCAAAAAATACAGTATTTATTGTGGCTATATATATATACACACACATAAATGGTTTCTATACCCTATATATACAGATTATATATATTTAATGTAGATATACACAGCATAGATATAGTGCTTTAAAACACTACTTAACAAGAAACAACCAACATTCCTCTTACCTGTGAGAATTCCCATAGCATTGCCAGTTATGATATTCTTCCATAAGATCAATATGATCAAGTGTAGAATTATAGAAATCCGTATAAGAAATAATAGGAGGACTGATCAGACTATTTGCAGCATCTACAAAAAAACCATCAAAGTCTTTTAAAATAGTGCCTGGATTCAGCACATCTCTTTTCTCAGCGCCACAAGCACCAGTGAACTCAAACTTTAAGCCAAGTCTAAACCAATACTAATAAACAAATAACTTCACAACAGAATTTAACTCAGTCTTAGCTACAGAATTATGCTAGAACACCATCTGACATCACATCAATTCCTATAGAAAGCAGTAAATGCCAAGCCCACTTATGATAAGGGAACGTCAATTTGACTCCAACTCCCTTACTGACATACACTAAATTAAGGTTTCACAGATAAAGGACACTATGTTCTCCTGAAATAGATGAAAAAGCAATTTGGTAAATGAAGGTGTTTAAGAAAACCATCTCATTTCAAACATAGCTATGTCTAGAACATCTACATGTTTTCCAGTTAAAAATTACCTTTTTATGTTGGATCCCTTTTTCAAAAGACATGGAAAGGGAGGGGCACAAAACACAGTATGCAGAGATACACCTATTTCCTCAAGGAACTACTATACTATCTGGACTCACCTGTACAAAAATTAAGTACTTGACTAAATGAAAAAAATCAACTCACATTTAAGCTATCTCATTATGTAACGTTCACATAATCTCAAACAGCTAATAAGTTTTCTCTATTTGTACTTCACCATAGTTTAATTTTTGCCAGTCAGACACAAAGTTTGATTTACTAAGTAGCTCGTTTTCCAAAACTAAGGAACTAGCAACTCTTTCACAGATTACTAGAAAACACACATCTTGGTCTTAGATCCAGGTGTTCTTATGTGCGTAACTCTGGACAGGCAGGACAGTGCAGAATGCTATAAAGCACAAATTTTAAGTTGTCAGTGAAAACATCTTTATTCCAATCTTAATTATAATTTGGTGGGTTTATATTCTCCTAGAAAAGAGAAAGTGAATGCTCTAGTCGCTAAGCTATTTGGCATGAGTTGAGGAGAAGGTCTGAATTTGCAATGGTCAAATTTGTTGTGCTCCATGTTGAACTGAGCAGGGATTTACTCTTTTTAAGTTGTGGTTTTGGATTTGAGAGCCATATGCATTGTCTAATGTCCTTTAGATGCTAAACAGTTCTGTGAGGGTAGGCCACTTACAGAAGAAATCCTGGCAATTACACATTTAAGACATTTTCTTTTATAAATCTAAGGGAAACCTGAACCATTGGTTAGTTTTGTGGACTTCTGTTTGAATGATCTTCAGTTGTTGTCACAGGAAAATGATGCATAGCAATTATCCTCTACTGGAAAGCAACAGAGGACTTTCTTTGTAGCTTACTACTTTTATTGTAGTTTGTACTGTGCCACCACCATTCTAAGTCTCCCCCACAAGAGGAGCAGTATAAACTATCCTCTCTCTCTCTCTAAATATATCTTCAAATGTTATATACACACACAAACATACATATATAAACATACACATGCACAGAGTTCAAGAAAAACACCTACTAAATAAAGCCAGGACTTTTGCTGCTGATGGAATCCACCAGGTACATTTCACCATAGGTGGAAACTCTTCAGGTTTTGCAGGAAAGAGGCGTAAAGAAATAAATTGTAGTAACCGGTCCACCACCTGCTTGAACCTCCTCTGTGAAATCCTAAAACAAACATGCTGCACTTACTCTCGTGATCACCGCCTACAGTAGAGTTTGTTATCAGATTTCAATGTTCTTTCTAAATAATATCCTTTTGCCCAATACATAAAAACCAATATCCAGTTTGAAAAAACATGCTTTTAAATATTGACAAACGGTAATTCTCTTCAGTGCACCCCTAACTATTGCTCTGTGAAAAAAAAAAGGCAACAGAATCATTATCTGTTCTTGACTTCTAGTAAACAAAACAAAATTTCTTATCTCTTTCACTCCATATTCTGAATACTGAGGAATTCTGATTTTTTTTATTTTGAGATACTGGGTCCTATTGAATAATGAGGGAAAGTACTTCATATGCTTGTGACAAATACATATTTTAAATTATGTGCTGCACTACCATAATAACACAATACACATGTGTAGGCATGTTAAAATATCCTTTTCTAAACAAGAGATCTCCTGTTTTAATGGTTTCCTTTTCTAATACATGTTTTAAGACTAAAAACATTGATATGCCTATTGCATCCTTAACCAAGAGTGCAAACCTCATTTGTAAACACCAGTTCAAATGAAATCATACATTACCACAGTTTCAAGTAAATCTAGATACAGGGTGGAGGATGGGAAATAGAATTTCCATCCTCGCAGAGAATAAAATCCTTTACTAGCAGGTTCCCTAGGTGATAAGGGAATTGTGAATATGGCCAAACCCTTTTTTTTACCCCAAATTGACCTTTTTGCACAGTCAGTACATGGAAAGCAATCTGCATACCAACTCATAAGCCGCTCTTTGGGCAGTTACCCCCATACGACTTTATTAGTGAGGTGCTATTAGAGTTATTTCAATTAATTACAAATCTGATGTTCTAACCACACTCTCTTACCACCTCTAGTCCACTATGAAGCCAGGACTCTTTTTCATTTGTGGTTTTCATACAATACAGTATATTTTGCTAATTATGCAAGATAAAACTTTATTTAAACAGAGATCATAAAGATGTTTGTTTTAATAATACCATATAAACATGTAACTAAAAATTTATACAAAAGTTATTTTGTATGTCTTATAGAAAAATAACTTAGAGAAGTTACTTTGCAATTGAGGCTTTTTTTGCATAAATATATTAATTTTTATACATTATATACATTTGGCATCTATAAATCAGTATCACTTAGTGGATCATGTTTGCATGTACCTTGAAAACAACAAAACAATCTCTTTAGTCAATTAAATTAACTTCCATATAATTTATAAAACAGTCAACATCAATGGAAATACAGTAACAATTGTAATCCTAAAATCGGAATTTTTAAATTTATTTTTTATTTTGTTTTTTACTTTTTAGACCAGTGCACTAGGAAATGATGGTCAGCTTCTGTTAAGGCTGCTATCTGTCTTAGCAAGTGAGCATAGATGACATAAGTAGAAGTGTTACTAAATTGAGGATTCTGAAAAAGATTAAAAAAAGGTGTTAGGTTAATAAACTGCTTAAAGGGAGAAAAGTCATTAGGGTTTTTTCTTATGTTTGCTGTTGCCAATACAATTCAATTACATAGGAAAGGAATTCACAAAATAGCTGTAACAGGTGAAACTATGGGGAAAAATGACTTGCAACTTCTAGCCAAATATGAAATACATAATTGCAATATTGTAAAGGTATGATTATTTTTTTCCCAAAAGAAAGCCCACAGGTAGCCCACAGGCAGTAGTCGGTATATTCTTCTGGATTATCTTTTACACTGTAGCACATAAATTACACTCCTCTGAGTGATGTTCCTTTCATCTCAATAATAAGGATTCTTGTAGCTCCTGTCTATCCGCACATCAATCCAAATTTATTTTCCTTCTTATCTGAGTTCACACATTCCCACATTTTAGCAGCAGGAGACAGCCCTTGTAATTCACAACTAGTATACCACTCCAGAGGCAAAAACTATTGTCTCAAAAAATTAAATCACCATCTGATATTCTCAAATAACAGCAGAAACTGCTCTCCTTGTGTGGAGAGGTTTTACCTACACTGGCAAAATTTAAAGGGGAAAGCTGCTAAAAAACGTAAATCAGCTATAGTAGCAAAGGTAATAAGTGAACTCAGAAATCACACAACAGCCAGTCAGATAAACTGGACAACATCTGCTGGATAAACTGCAACACTGGAAAAAGTTACAGCAATATCAGAAAGTGCATATACTGAAACTTTCAGAATTACAGCATATCTATAAAGCAAATCTGGGAATAAGAATGAAATAAGAACAAATAACGTGGTAAAACATTTGCTCTTTTAACCCACAAAACAACAGGAAACAATTAATTGTCTAACTGTTAGTTCATAGTTTTAATCTGTGCAACCTTTCCCCATCAACTGTCTTTCATTAAAGTCCCATTCCCATCATGCATTCCCTACACTTCTTTCATAGTTTATTACACTCTTATAACAGGAAATTAGATGTTAAGTATCTCAGCTACACAAATTATCTTGCTTGCATAGTATACTGGTTTATAGATTATAAATTAAGCAGACACATACTTAAAAAACTATTTTTCTTACCTGTAAAAGTATACAGTACGCTCTAAGATCATCTTTTGTTCGTGGCCTATAAATGAATGAAATAATAAACAGAACCATATGAATGCATAATTTACACACATTAAGAGTTCTGCAATCATGCATGATTTTATTTTCCTTTGTCAATATGTATAGAATACTATATTTAAGAATCTTCACTGCCCTAAGTAACTGAAAAGATTTCTGTCAATTCTCTACTTTAACTTAAAAGCAGTAAATCTAATGTTATTTTATCATCTGTCTTTTGTGGCATAACATGAGACAAGGCCAAAAAAAGGTCAGAATTGAAGAGTAAGAGGTGCTTCAAAGAGGCAATTTGATGCTGTTGGTTATCTTGACTGACACCACAGATGAGTTTGTGATGTTTCCTGCAAGAACTCTCCACACATTTCTACCACTGCAGCCTCTGTACTTCTTGCTGTTTATCAAGGCTTTTATATAACCATATATATATATATATATGAACACATCCAGCAACAGCATAAAATAGTATAAGTTGGAGAAAGGAATAGCCAAGGTCTGGATCACAAGTGAGTCAGAACAAGGCACTGCCTCTTGCTATATCTTTTTATGAATTACACTATGCTTTCTCGCTTCTATTACTTCAGGCTAAGACGCTGTCATCACCAAAAAACCCTCCTGCTTTTGGGCTCCCCCTTCTGCATCCTGCACTGCTCTTTCTATGCTGCTGCCACTCGGGAATGGTATTGTGAAGTTAACTTCGGATCAGGGAATTATCCTAGTTGCTATTGGGAGGTGGACAATGAGAATAAGTCTTACCCTAGATAAATTCCTTAATTCATCTCACAATTCAGATATCCAAAAGAATGTCCTAGCAACAAGCAGCTGAGATCTGGTGAAGGAATGTGTGGCTGGGTCTGGGTCTGCCTCGCAGAGGTTAAATATCAGCTTACAGAGTTCAAGATGTATTTTGGCAGATTTGCCATGCTGAAGGAATTAAGTTTTTATGCATCAAATAAGTTGTATCACAACATTTTCTTTCTTTGTCTAAAACAACGTAGACAAAACACTAATCAGTTTTAAGTGCTGGCACAGCACTAATGCAAGCATTTGTTGTAATTACCCTGTCCATTCTTGTAGCAGACCATTAATTATTCCTTTTAAGACTGACTTCTGAACATCTTGAGGCTATGGAAAAAGAAGAGGAAAAATCAAATCTAAAGTAACTATACATATTCATTACAAGATATACAAACAAGCAAGCTTATTTTGCTTGTGATTCAAGACAATTAAGGAATCTTTTGTGTTATACGATGCTGAGCTCCTAAGTAACATCCTCACAGATTACTAGCTGAGGCCTGCAGTTGTGCCAGTTGTGGCTTTCAACACTTAAACCAGCATAAAAAATGTAAATACAATTTCTAAGTTACTCATGCCTTTTTTTAACCAGGCACAGTGCCTACTTTTTGCTATCCCTATCCTCACATTCTCTTTATTTCCCACCATGCAGTGTCCCATCACAGTCATGTCATAGTTTGCAAGTGCCCTTTAAGATCTACCACAATACAGACTGTGCTTTACAAGTAGGAAAAATTTCCTCGTCTTTTACTAGAGCAGCTTTCATGACTCTATGGCAATTCTCACAGGATCATTTTAAGTATGTTTTGAGAGATTCTCAGAAATCATGCCTATCTGAGAAAAACTTTTATATAAAGTGCTTCTTAACATATTTCTTTGCTGAAATAATTGTTACAATGTTTTAAGACATGAATTCTTTTCTTCTACTTACAGTATTTAATAAGGCATCATAGACAACATTCACAAATTGTGCATCAATTCCAGAGTCCTCAACGGTATTAAATGGAGAATTGGTATCTTTCTGTAAGTTAGATAATCATTTCTGTAAACATTTTGAAGATACGAAACACTGTAATTACTAAATAGTATTATAAATTATTTTGTACCTTAAATGCAGCATTTATCTCCAGGAAAGAATCAAATGTTGTAGAATAAAAATAATGTACAGCCTTCCAATCTCCCGATGCCTTAGACTTTTCCATATCATCCCTAGAAAGAATACATTGAAATACTGGAAATAGAAGAGTTTGTTCCTTCCAGCCACTTACACTCCAGAATGCACTGTAACTCTAAGCTTTTCTCACTAAGCACACATAGAAGACAGAAAAGTATAATATTGGTATCTTTCTAACATCTTCCTTGTCATTCACAGATCATAGTATTATATGAGAACAAAAGCATAGTTTGTGTTTGATACACCTGAGCAATGTCTTTCATTCAAAATGTTAATTCACAATGTCACAGTTCAGTATGTTAAGACAAATAATTAGCAGAACAGAATTATGCTGAAGCTACACCAATATGATAAAATTTCTCAGACTAATTTAAGTATGGAGGCTTCTAAACCAGTCAAGTTCATTCTCATTTCTACAAAATTTTATTTCACTTTAAATTTTTCAAAGAGAACAATCTTAGGCACATTACAGTGGTCACTGGTGACAGCCAACATGGCTTCACTAAGGGCAAATTATGCCTGACACATTTGGGGGCCTTCTACAATAAGGTTACATTGGTGATGGGTGATGGAAGAATGACTGATACCATCTACCTGGCCTTGTGCAAGGTCTTCTGCTGAAAGACCCTTCCTCTTGTCTTGCAGGAGACTGTGTAAGAAAGATGCATTGGGAAAACAAAATGTGGCTCAGTGTAGGGAACAGCTGCCAGATCCAATAGAGGAGGAACTAGCCATTCCCGCTGGATGGAAATCATGGCAGTGGAGCGGTGGCAGGGACTCACAGCAGAGAATAAAGGGACAGACCAAGGGCTAATAGTTTTAAAATGCAGGAGGGTCGATTCAGATTAGATATAAGGAAGAGGGTTTTTACCATGAGGGTGGTGAAACACTTACACAAGTTGTTCAGAGAGGTGCTGGATGTTCCATGCCTGGAAACATTCAAGGTCAGCCTGGATGGGGTTCTGAGCAACATGATCTTGTTGAAGATGTCCCTGCTTATTGCAGGGGAGTTGAACTATGTGAGCTTTAAAGGTCCCCTTCAATCCAAACCTATACTAGGTTGAACTTGATGATCTCAGAAGTCTTTTCCAACCTAGTTGATTCTGTGATTCTGATTCTATGATTTAATACTGTCCCGCATGACATCCTTGTCTCTAAACTAGACAGACATGGATTTGATGGGCTGACCACTCAATGGATAAGGAATTGACTGGATGGCTGCAGTCAAAGAGGTGTCAATGACTCAGTATTCAAGTGGAGACCAGTGAAAAGTGGCTCAGTTGTCAGTGACAAGTTCCTCAAGGGTCAGTACTGGGACCAGCACTGTTTAACATCTTTGTCAGTGACATGGACAGTGGGACTGAGTGCACCCTCAGTAAGCCTGTCAATGACACAAAGCCGAGTGATGCAGTCAATATGCTGGAAGGATGGGATACCACACAGTGGGACATTGACAGGCTTGAGAGATGGGTCTGTGTGAACCTTATGAAGATCACCAAGGCCAAGTGCAAGGCCCTGCATTTGGATCCACACCGAACAATCAAAAAAAGCATTCATTTTCTTCACTGATTGCACAAAATTTCAAATGTGGAAAAGAGAAATATTTGCAGTATAAACAAAATACCTAAGACTGCAAGGAATTTTCCAGCCTACAATAAACCATGCATATTTTTTTTCCAAAACTAAACAACCACTGAATTTCTAACTCTGAAGTATACGATTTGCCAAGTTCTGTATGAATAACACTTCAAGTTAGAAAAAATATTTTGATAATTTTCACAGTAACAGGGTTATCACTTCCAGTATCACAACCAAACTACTTGTCAGTCTTACTGAACAGTTTTTTCATTTAAGATTAACAAAATCAAATGCATGAATTAGGTCAAAATGAAAAACAAAGTCCAAAGAAAAAGCATACACTTTTAGGAACACCAGTATAACTTACTGAAAATCTTTCACAGTTTTGGTTCTAATGGGAAGGGAAGGTTCAGGAGGAAATGGTGCTTTCAGTTCTTGGGGTAATGTATCTATAGACATGCGCTGCTTCTGCCGTACATCAAGGCAAATAGGTGGTAGGTCTCTCACTTAAAAAAAGGTAAAAAAGAATAAATACAACAAAATCATATCCATAAACAATTGTTTAGTAAAATGCAGATACACAGGGAGTAGGGGGAAAAAAAAAGAAAACTCAAGAGTATTTGATTCTACATCTTTAAACATGGATTTTTCTTACCACATGCACATCACAGACCTGACGGAAACTTTGAAAGAAACAGCAGTGTATCCCCCTATTGTATTTACAGTATCAATTTTAAATATTGTAATATACAAATTGCAACAATGGTGTTCCCTACAGCTATGAAAAATCGCAAGTAAAACCGCACCATAAGTCCAATTATCATACAAGAACAAGAGTTCAGTTTCGTTTTTTACACTATGATAATTTTAGCTAGAGCTGATTGTGGATCATCTACTGCCTTCTTAAAGAATCCCTCCAATAAATTAAAAAGGGAAGGCAAACTTTTTTGTCTTACAGATAATTAGTGAGGCAATAACATCTTTGAACATTTCTTCTCACCAAGTTGATTGCCTATTCTGGTACAACTTGCAGTGCCTTACCAAGGTCTTTTATTGTACTCCTCACTTTTGATTTGATCTGAGAACATTCTATCAGGTTATTTGGGCAAAATTTGGCAACAGTGCAGCTGCTGTGAGAGGAGAGATGGGGCTGCTTCTATGTCAGACACAACCAGTTCCAAAACATACCCACCATGGGCCAAAGTTGAGCCCATCAGCGACACTGGTAGCAGCCCTGTGGTAATATATTTAAGAAAGGGTAAAGAGACTTGCACAGCAGCTGAGAGAGAGGAGGGATTGAAAAAGAAAGAAACTACCCTGCAGACACTCAAGTGAGTGCAAAATAGAGGGGGAGGAGGTGCTCCAAAGTCTCGAGCAGAGAAGTCCCTGCCGCCAGTGGAGAAGACCATAGTGAAGCAGGTTATCCCCCTGTGGGACCAGAGTGAAGCAGAGATCCCCCTGCACCCCATGGAGAGCCTGAGCCTGAGCAGCTGCTGGCACGAATTGGGCCCATGGAGGATCCATGCTAGACCACTCCATTGCTGAAGGACTGTAGGCTGTGGAAAGGGCCCACATTTGAGCAGTTCTTGAAGAACTGCAACTCATGGAAAGGACTCATGTTGAAGCCTGTGAAAGACTGTATCCCATGGGAGACCTCCCCATGCCGGAGCAGGATGAGGAGTAGCATAGTGACTGCAATCCCCATTCCTCACCCTCACACACCATTTGGGGGAAAAGAGACAAGAGTGGGGACAAAAGGAGTGAAGTTGAGACTGGAAAAAAGGGGAGTGGGTGGGCAGGGCAGGGGAAGGAATTTTGAGTTTTGTTTTGTTTAGTTGGCAGTAAATAAATATCCTCAAGTCTGCTCTGCTTACAACAGTGGATTCACTGCCTTTATCTCAACCTGTGAGCTTTTTCATCTTATTTTCTCCCCATGTCATGTTGAGGAGGGGGAACCATAAAAGCAACTTGGTGGGTGTCTGGCAGCCAGCCAGGGCAAACCCACCCAAAACATGGAAAGAAAATTTCCAGTGCATTTCCAACACCTATTTTACTGACAGTGTCTTCACAAATATTCTCAAAGTGCTTTTTTCGTCTGATTTATACAGCACATTTTTTAAAAATTCATTTAAAAAAATTAATTGTGACATATGTTTGGGATAAAACACATTATATAAAATAAAAGTGTCCTCAAAAGTCAAACATATTTAACGAAAATCCTCTGTGAATTCTCTAAGAGCCCTCTAAGCCTTTTCCAATAGTTTGTTTTTGGTTTTTAATTAGCTAAACATCAAGGTAGTATCACTACTCCACTGACTACTTCATTTATCACAGCAGGGAAAGGGATGCTAGCAAAATCCCCCAAAACCCAAAAGCAAATTCTTTTCACTCATGCTAATGACTGAGACTGTCATTGTGATTTAACTCAGCCACCACTTATGCGATATGTGATCAGACCTTCCTTCAATCCCAAGTATGGCATCAATTACAGATATGGAACCTTGTCCACTCTCATAGCTGGAATTTGAAGCTACTTGGAGAGTAGTAATTTAAAAAAAAAACCCAAAGTGGAATAGATACTAAATTAATTCAAGCCAAAGTGCCAAACAATCCCACCATGCAAGTGCTCTGATACTGCACATCATTCTCTGAAAGCAGTACAAACTGACTTAAAAGAAAGTAAGACTTTGTCTTATTTCTATACTCTGAGAATAACAAGCCATTTTCATTTAACTCTCATTCTGTCTTCCCAATTTTAAATGCATTAAACACTGAGTTATAACTAACTGAATACACTGAAATGAGGAAAATACTTCTTTCACATCTGTAGAAGAGACATCTGCTGACAGAAGCTGTTTCTCATTTCAGTAAATTGAGGTTGCAGGTGCTAAGCTGTACCCTGCCAGACATGCAATTTCCTTTGAAATAAATGCAGTTTAATTTAGATATGTTAAAACTGATTTTTAATAATATGTTTAACAAATATGGTCAACTTCAGTATGTTTTGTCATCATTCAAGTTTATTTGTAAATAGATTTATTTGTTCATTTGCCAGTCAAGAATACTAATGAAGATCTCTCACTTGAGTTTCATTGAGGAGAAACTTGAAACTTTACCTATTTAGTTGATAAGCAGTAATAACATCTTTTTACAAGATAAAAAAAAACTATTTTTGGCTTCTTGCCCAGTTACATCAAGTCAAAAGATTGAGCAATGCAAGACTGGTTAAGGAATGATCAAAAACTTTGGGGAAGACAATTGTGTTGATTCAAAGCAGAATTGAGTAGCACAGAGAAGCTCAGGGTAAATGAACTTAGAACAGCAGTTAAATATTTGCATGGTGATCAACAAAGCTGCTGGCAGATGACAATTTTCAGGTAGTTAAAGCAAACAAAACTTACTTGTACTTGTAACATAAGAACTAGAACAATCCATATATAAATTTCATACGAGATCATTGTTACATGTGGCAGCCAGGTAACAAACATCTCCTTAGCCTTCATGCTGTATTTACCATCACTGTTTTTCCCACACTTTTGTTTTCAATGAAATTAACATCCTTTAACTCAAGCCTGAAGTATTGCCAGTATATGCACATATATCTACATGTGTTCAGAGAGACAGCACCTGTATAGATATAAGTATATATATATATATATAAACAAACACATACCAAAACACCAACCAAGCATTATTCCCAAATGCCAGAATAACAAAAGCAGCATTTTTAACTGAGACATTTGTTCAATTGTTACTTTTTCCATAGAACACACATATTGCCTCAAGATATTCACCTTGGACTGTTGCTGAAAATAATCTGGGTTTATATAGGTAAGGTACTCTGATTCTGAAACTACCAGAATACCTGCTCAGTCTTACACACTAAGCTCTATTTCAAGAATATATCCTTGACTATAAGAAATATTGCCAATCATTAGTGTGGTGAAAATTAACAACTAAGTACTTATGAGGCAGGAATTACAACTGGGACACTACTACCTGCAGCAAAGCTGAGGGCACTTCAAGAGAAAGGTGTTCAGAGTTTACCATTCTTGTCAGGTACCAGAAAAAAAAGGGAGGGGGAGACAGGGGATGAACAGATTTCTTCTGTTTAGTGAAATGAATTCTGCAAGAGGGTACTGTATTTTTCACATTGTTTGGCCCAATATTAATTTCACTTTGTCCTAAATTTTATTAAGTATCAGATTTTCATATTGTAATGTGAGATTGTACTAAGCAATTATGCAGACAGAGGCTGCACAGGAAACAATTAATGCTTAAATAATGCTATTCCAGTGGCTCGGAGTCTGAATCAACTGCATGCATGTTTCTGGTACAGAGGCTAGCAGCCTCTGTAAATATTGATAGGAGGTCACTTTTTGTTTCTGAGGAAAATAATGTTATCTGAGAAAGGTAAAATATTTTATTTCTCTGAAGACTTTTAGATCAAACAATAGTGCAACTGCTTACACGCAATTCACATATGAAGACGTCTTTGAAATACAGAAGTGAGAGCAATGGCCACCAGAAGGTCATTCTTCCAGCTTTGTTACAGCACTTTGTAAGAATCAGCAGAGCTCTGACCTGCTTTACAGCCTCTTCTTTCTGCCTTACCCCACATGTTGCCCTCAAGGACACCGCTTTGACCTTAACTCTGGTATGCGATGCAGCAGTGGGAGAATACTTTACTGGCCATCTCCAGGTACAGTGGTTTCCTTTGCGTAGTAAAAAGTGACTTGAGCAAAGCACAAAATCCTGTCTGAGACATCACTCAATCAAAACTTCCTTTTCTGTTTCAGTCATTGCCCTTGTTTTGGAAGTAGAAAGCACTTCTTCACTCCAAAACAAACAGTGATTAACCACCNCAAAAAAAACCACCCCCCCCCCCCCCCCCAAAAAAAAAAAAAAGAACTCTTACACAGACTTTTAGTTTTTCAGTATAGCTAGAACAAAGATTCTCTTCGTAAGAATCCAGTGCTGCAAGTTACAAGCTACTTTTTCCTATCTACCCTCAAATTCATTGAGTGCTATAATGACTTTGTGAACCACACCAGAATAAGGCTGAAAGGGACATCTCAGAAACAAGAGCAATACAAACCTGACAAATATTTGTACAGACTTTTATGGAAAGTCCCAGATGACTGAAATTCCATATCCTATCCCAAAAAACTAATAAAAATTCCAGGTCTAACCACAACATCATCTCATCTAGGCTTTATGATTCTAGCCTACCAAACCAAATACAGAGCTCCACTTTATCTTTTCATCAGCTATTGTCACCTCATCACGCCACAACCACCTTCCTTCTCACCTTTAAAGCTCTTTAGAACATACCAATCTTTGCCTGTGCATTTTATTTTGTGTAATCACTGGCCTTCACCTTCACTGAAAAACACCAAATCTCAGTACCTGTCCCCCTTAAAAGCCTTATGCTTGCCTCATCTCTGACATCCTTCAGATGGCGACAGAAAAATTTTCTACAAAATTGTGACAATTTTTTAGAGACACTGCCTGACTCCAGTTAGACAAACACTATCTGCAGACAGACTACGGAATCAATAATTTTCTTTAACTTCAGATGACTATTTCATCCTCCACAGGTCTATTTCTTCTTCTTATCCAACTTGTCTCTATGATACATCCTCTATTGAGGATGGGCTATCATGTATACCACTGCCTGTACAATGTACCACACAGCATAATTTAATGAAAACTAGATTTCTAGATTTTCTGGCACTACCACAATACAAATATTGGCAGAAAACTGAGCACCTTCTTAACTTGGTATCTAAGTAACACAGGGCTTTTCTTCTCTTACCGTTTTTGATGTTGGGTATAACAAGTTGTGTAGGCGCATTTCTGTTTCCGATGCCTTCTTTCTTTTGATTGATAGATGTGATGAAATTGCTGAAAGTGGAAAACTGATTTTTGGCTCCTCCCTCCAACCCCTGTAAATAAGATGACAGTATGCTATAAAGGGCTAATATATTACTGCAAGAATAATCTTACTAGGGAGTTATTACACAGAATTTTTAAACATCTTTAATCTTGAAATCAGAGAGGTAATACCTAAATAAGACATAAAAAATGAGTCTGCAATTTTGTTTCAAATTGAATCAGAACAGATACCATAAAATTCCTTTTCATTACATTAAAAAACCTCTAACATTAATTTGAAGGATATGAAGATATCCTTGGAGTACTGTGAGGAAAACACAATACAGTTAGATTACTGTCAATGATATTCAAATTTACTGTATCCTAACATCTAGCTAATTTTATATTCCTCACTACATCCAGCTCAGTTTAAACAGATATAAGTGTCCCATTCTTCTTTTTCCAAATAACCCTAATATACTGAAGTATTTCAGACAAATTTCCCAATACCTGAAATGTGGAGCCAAACTGCTAATAAAATTTAAATACTGACTACCTGGGTAAAACTCCCTAATGATTCAAAATTGTCAGCATCTGCCACCACTGAGGAAAGGCTAATCAACAAACATTTGTTAACATAGTGCTAAAAGAAACCCTGCTTGAGTACCTGCATGTGCTGCCACAAGGAGCCTGCACAAGTCTCCGCTAAGAAGTGTTGCGTGCTAATGTGTTTTAACAGTGAACAGAAGTGAAATCACACAACAGACTTCCAAAAGATTGTGCCAGTTAATCTGTTTGACACTGGGTGCTATAAGATACAGTTATTTATCCTTGAATTAGCAAAGGGGCTTGCCCAATATGATACAAGTCGCATGATGAAGATTTTAATGTTCATCTCAGCTCCAAGTCATCAGATGATACCAGGAAAAGGTAGGTCAACTCAAAAAAAGATGCACAGTCTTCCTGCACATCATGATTTTCAGCTTCACAGTAACCTAAAGACTCATTTGTTTGATATCTGGCATCTGTGCTCTCAGTTAGAAAAAATGTTTCCATGTAAATCAAAACTTTCATTCCCAAAATGAGAATAAAAATCCTAACATAATTAACGTAACATCCTATCAAATTTTCTAAGACAGTACATTTCTCTTTCCCCTGAAGAGAAAGAAATTTGCACCATGACATACAACCAGAGTTCTGAGGAAAGCACTTCACTTCCCCCCAATATCCTGAAATAGCACCAGGAGGGTGATAACACAGCCCATAAACCTACCACACCACAGGGTACACAAAATGGTACACTGTCAAGAATTTTAAATAACTGTGGCACAAACAGCTATTTTCCCGTGGCTTATAACTCAGTAAATTACAAATTTGAACAATCAGCAGGACTCCTGCTTTAAAAAATACCAAGTTTCAATGTCTAGTTCTTGTATGTCTAAATTCCTTGTATGAAAGAAACATTCAAAAATAAAATGTAATTACCACTGTAGTTTTCACATTAACTTTCCCTTTTATTCTATAACCTTTGAAATATCATTAAGATGCTTCTGAAAAATCACCTGTCACATGCCTGAAGAAAAACAGACCCTGAACAAACACCATTGACTAAAAAAGAACTTTTAAACAAATTCAGACCTGAGGTTAATTTGCTCTGTCACAAAAATGTATGCTCCAGGAAGAAAACCTCTGAAGCTCGCACTAGTCTAATTATGATGAATAGGGAATAGATAGCACAGATAATTGAGAAAATGAGCTTTTATTAAATAAATTATTGTGACAGCCTTTTTGACTGACTTAGTTTTCTAGGTTTTACTCCAGCCATGCCACTGAAATGCTACAGATGAATAAAAGCTTTCTTCTTAATTCTCAGCAGTGATCACAAAGCACAAAAATTGCATGTGCTATAACTCCATCATCCTGCTCCAAGTGCAGTTTCAACAATATTAGACAAATATATGGACAAAGGCTTTACTGGAAGGCCCTGGAGGAACACTGGGAAACTTCATGCTCATTAATGAGGAACTCTGACAACTCCTGGGGGAGTAATCTAGGACAAGAGCACAACACCATGTCATATTTACAAAATTCTGTGGGAGGTTCTGAGCTTCTGAGCCTAAGACTCTACACACATACTGCCATCAGAAAACTGAACATCCATCCACCTTTCCTCCTCCCCACTATAAGGATTGAGTATGCTTAGAGGAAGTAAGTGGATCAAAGTAATCTTTAGCCCTGTTTTAAGAGCATATTAATAATTCACAATTTTGTTGGCTTCTTAGTGGAAGTTTTCCAAAGCATTAAGCCCTCCACAAGATTGGAGAGGTATTAGCACTATATTCTATAAATCTATGGTTTTCATTATTGAAGTTAAATTAAATAGTGAAAACAAGTCAAACTGCTTACAAAGAGCACATACAGATGCTCTCTTGGGAAGAGACAAAAAGAACATCTAGAAGAGTATCTTGAAAATCCTATGTTTGCCCTAACATTGCTTACTCAAAAGCCACACATATGTGGCAAGCAAAGACTAGTGAGACTAAAAGATATTCTCTGCGCAAGAAGGCATGGAGGACACTCATTACCAAAAGGCAAGTGACACTGCACCAGCCTACATAAGAAGCAGGATTTTCCCTTCCATTCATAGCTTGAAAGGTGTAACTTTGGACTGGCTTTCTTTACAAAAGTCTCTGTTTGTTCCTGCTTACTAGGGAGCAAGTTATTTAGCTTCCCACAAGTTTCTTCTCAGAAACTGAATACTGACATTGAAACCATCACCCCTTATGCATTATTTCTAATCACCGTTTGAACTATAAGAAATGCCTGAACTCCTTGTAGGATCAAGTTAATTCATTCATGGAATAATTTATTCATGGAATAATTTAATCTCCACAATGTTCTTTAGAAATAAAAGAAACAATCAAACAAGCATTAAGCAACACTCATTCACTCATTTTCAGATGTTCCATTAGAACTTTTAATTCAAGAATTTGTATTAAAATCACGCCTTGTATGATGAATTTGACAATGTACTTTGCTAAGTTCTGGAATTAGATGTGTCAGTTGGTCACGACTGGGGCTTAGCAGACCAACAGTCCAATACCTTCTTCACAGCAACTCCAAGGTCTTGCAAAAGCATACAAGCATTCCCTGTTTGGTATATTTCCATCAACAACGGTATTCTGTTACAGAGAAATCCAAGGCTGTGGAAATGTCTCTGACATCCTTCCACAAAACTCTCTCTCTCTCTGTAACATACTATTAAACCTCATATATAGCCCTTTGTAAATTCAAACCCCGCCCTGCATTTGCCAAGCAATCACACCCAGTCATCTCTGAGCTCCTCCGTAGCACCTCCACTTAGACAACTGATGCCTGTGGGCAGCAGTTCAGAGGTACAGGAAGGATGTCCAGTTACACGGAAGTTTTCCTGATTCTGTAAGGCAGTTGGAATTCTATACGGCTGTCCAGGTGCACATTTTTCATCAGCTGAGCTAAGCCTGACACACTTTTATCTTTATTCTAAGGGACTAGCATTTGCCATTCAAAGTCTGAAGTGGAGATTTTCAAAGGTAAAAATAGCTCCTGGGCACTTGTCCATTACAGACTTCTCCCACCAAATCGCTATTTGAATCACAAGAACAAACACATTCTGACAGATTTGCAAAGCTGAAAGTCTTTCAGAAAATTGGAACGTTTAGGCAAAACATAAAATTGGCAGAGTTGCTCCAAGGAGTTTGCAGTTTGCATATGATTACTTAGTTTAACATTACATTTATTTCCTGACAGTCATAAATATTACACACTCAAATCTTTTAAAATCAAATTATGTAAAATGCTAATGCTAATTTCTAGTAAGTCAGATACTTATCAGAACTGTTGAACTAAAATCTCATAAGTGTATTACTTACTAGAGGATTAGTAATGGTTTTGCTCTGTTGTTGGACTGAAGTAACTTACCCCAAGTTTTAACATTGAGCTATGTATGATATTCAACTCACGCCAGGAAAATTTTATGTTTTGTAATACTGTATGGTTAACAGAAACAAAATCACCATCGCAGTATAATTAAAAATCTCAAACGAGGCTTCTGGAATGAAATTTTTCTTGCAAATATCCTTCTCCCAGTTTTTTAACCGCATTAACTCATTTACCATTTCATCAAAATGTTGTCATCGTTTCTTCAACGCAAAGTAAAAACCGGAAAAGACTTTTAACGAAGAAGTTAAAAATACAGAAGTATTTCCCAGCTAGCTCTATGGCCACCAAGTGTATTGAGCTGGCACCCTCCACCCCCGAGAACCCTTAATGAACACACAATGCTGCAAGCCCTCAGTCATGACTAACCCGACAGGGCAGACCGTCGTAAAATGTTAAAGAACTAAAAGCGGATGCAGAATTTATAGCTTCATTATGTCACTGCTTACAGATGCACTTGTTATTTTAAAGAAACTTGAATGAAAGCCTCTCAGCGGAAAAGAACGGGAAAGAGAATGAACAGGAAAGCAAAGGACCACGACGCTCGCTCCCGCCCCGTCCCTTCCCAAACGCAGCGGCAGGACAGGGACAGGGGCAGGGGCAGGGACAGGGGCAGGGACAGGGGCAGGGACAGGGGCAGGACAGGGACAGGGCAGGACAGGGACAGGGACGGGGCAGGGCACGGGGGCAGACAGGGACAGGGGCAGGGACAGAGAGGGACAGGGGCAGGGACGGGGACAGGGAC
>WBMV01005344.1:622843-718676 GCA_013396655.1 Campylorhamphus procurvoides | reverse complement strand
AATATAAATAAATTAATATAAATAAATTACAAAGGCGGGGTGGCAGTGGCACCTCTCACACCTCACGGCACCTGCCTCGCAGCTTCAAGCCACGCTCCAGCCGAGGACAATGCAGAAATCACGGAATCGTTAAGGCTGGAATCGTCTTCGGAGCGCCAAGTCCAACCTCCGAGCGTGCCATCCTGTGACACCAAACCCTTGTGGCAAAGGGCTAAACCATAGAGTGAGGAAGGAATGTGCAGTGAATGTGTGAGATAAGTGCTGAAGCTCAGTGCTGTCTCTGTCTGTGGCAAGGCCAGAGCAAAGCCAGAGTGCAGGTCTCTGGAAGCCTGAGGTAACACACACTGCCAGAGCCTCTGTGCAGCTCCCTGGCCATGCTGAAGCTTTGCTGTATTTGCATGGAGAAAAATGTCTGCAGGAGAGGGGATATGTTGACCTGGTTTCAGTACAACATCCAGGCCAGATGCAGCACAGCATTTGGCTGTGGGGTACTGACTGCCACTTGGCTTGCATGCGCTGGTACAGGAGCCCTGCTGCCTGTGAGGGACATTTTGGGTACCCTAATCTACATCAAATTTAAGACCTCCAAACCATCAGCTGCCAGATGAATAAAAGTTCTTTCAGACCACTCTAATTTTGTGTCTGAAGAAGAGTTTCCCTCCCAGATTCAGGAACAGAGTGTGAATAGCTTTACAGACCACTTGAAACAAATCTTCAAAATTGCTTTTCAGAGGGAGGTAAACGTGATGGATTTTCTGAGCATTGGCACTACACAAGTAGCTCCTGCAGGAGCTGTGGGAAAGATCTCTCTAAGCAGCACAAAAGCAAAGGCACAATAGGTACTGCAGTGGTAATCTAACACACTGAAAAATGCTTTTCCTTTCTGAATGAACTGGCAGACCTGAAGTTTTTCAGGTTTCATTAAGAAAAGGCTTTGAGTCTTTACCAAATTAAATATGAGATCTGGTTTTCCAAGAAGTTCTCTCTCCTCACTGTGCTTACTTCCCAGTGGCTCTCAGCAGCTTGCATGAATAAGTGGCCTGCTGCACTTAAACAAAGCTCCCCAAACACTCACTTATCTTTTTCCTTTCCATGCCAAGAAATAACATAATGATAGTAATTGCAACAACTTCAGTACAAGCAGCTTTACACCCAGTGGCAGTCCCCAACTAGAAATAATTTGCACAGCTGTTTTGTGGAGCTGTGCCAGCTTGAAACATGGAAGGATTTGCTCCCTTGAACTTGCAGAGAGAGATGAAATGAAGAGAAAATTAAATGTAGCAACGCAAGTATAGAAACAAATTCATAATTGTTTTTCAGTTCCATTGAGCTCTAAAGGCCTGATTTTTGTCAGCTTCAAAAACACTGAAATAGCCTTCTACTAAATTTATATCTCAAAAAGCTAATGCAACATCAAAGACATAAATTTGTACTGTCCATACTGTCCTGTGTCATTTGAAGCTGATGCATTATATTGAACTAAACTAATTAAGGTGAATATTTTGAGTCATAACAGTTATGAAAATAGACAGAAAAATACTGTTAAAAAATTTCTTTCTGTTTTGGTAAGAGTAAAAGCACCACATACTGAAGGAGAAGCAAACACACCTTCCTACTTTTAACAAATGCAAAACACATCTAGTGCCCAGAGTTTGAAACTAAAAGTATTTCAATATAATTCATAGATGTACAAGACAGTCAAATATGTAACCACAGAGGGAAAGGACATGTCTAAACTGGCTTTCAGTCTGCTGGCATGGATGGATGCTAGCTGGGAGCAGCAGTGCTGCATGTAATGAGGCACTGCATGTAGACCTGCAGTTATTTGTTGTCAAAGTGATGAACTTTGTGGAAAATGGAGCAGTCAGAAAACAGGATAAAGACAGTCTGTCTTCTAAAAGACAAGATTTTTAGGATATACAACATACACGACATTCAAAACTAAACAGAATGCAGCTGCCATTCTACAGACTTCATGAATTTGTTGGCCAGATGGCCTGGGAGTCTTGACAGAGGGCCATGCACACTCAATGCCTCTGTTTTGAAGGACCCTTTCCTTAGTTTTTTAAATCTTTTCTAAGCTGCTTAAAAATCTTAAATTACATGATACGAGCTACTTCACAGTATTTTTTGATGATAGCGGGGAAAGTTCAGCTGAAAACTGTTTCCCATGCCAAGTACACGCTGCCAGGGCCTACACATCCCCCCTGGTTCCTGGCTGAGCTTGCATTCCCACTGGACCCCACGCTGGCACGCCAAGCTGCTGGCTCAGATAAACTATGGAACACTGCACCAACACCTCTGAATGACTACGTGGGAAACGCAGGCGGGGTGCGACCCTGAACAGATTTTCTTCTACTTACAGAGGAACAATACTGCCTTAGCAGGGTGTTGATCCTTTCAACCAGAATAAGACTTTCTTGACAACTTATTTTAAATGGTTCAAAGATATATTTCTTCTATCCAAAGAGTTTGAGTTTTCAGGGAGGGAAAAAAGTCACCTGCACATCTCTGTGCAACAACACAGCCAGGCACAGACCACCACTAGGAATGACAGATGGGACCAAACCAAATGCTAACATTTGTTCACAAATGATTAGTAAATGCTTACAAGTAATAGATGCACTCACAGAGTGGCATTTGGGAGTGATGCACAAAGGTAAACAATAAAAAGGGCTAAATTCCCTGGCTAGTATCTTCATGACAAATGAGTGTATATCACATGTTTCTCCACAGTCAGAAGTCAAATTAAGCCATAGCCAAAATCACCCCTGGTTTAATTCAGTAACATTAGGTGTAAGTTGGGTCCATTGTTGGATTTTTTCCTGGTTCTCAAATGGTTTACTACTGTTTGCAATCAAATGGTGTCAAACATCTGTGGGGCAAGCTGATATTTCAGGAATTGAAGTGACCTGTGTTCTTTAGAAAAGGTAGGCTGAATTTTCCTGTTCAATTGGTGATATACTCTCATCACTCATCTGTACTGTGTCTCTTTTATTGAGCAGTGCTGTTTTCTTCTCTTCACACCTTTTGAAGATCTTGTACACTTCCCAGTACAAAATAATTGGACCATTAAGCAGATGTGTGCTTTGTGAGATGGATCCTGAGTGGGCATAAGAGGAAGCACATGATAGCTGAAACATCAAAGGAGGAAGCAAAGGCTGGAGACAACCCATTTCCTCTCTGTGGGAGTAGGTGGGAAAGAAATGTTTGGGAGTTTTCCAACACAACAGGTTTTCAACAAAACATTTCAGTTTCAACAGAAAGATCTGATTCATTGAAATGGAAATGTTTTACAAAGAGGCGCCTTTTTGAGTGACCTTTTAGCAGAACTCAGGCAAGATGCCACTGAAATCCACCTGTTACTCTGCTGACTCAGTTGGAGAGCTCACCACACTTGACATGTGAGTCACCAAAATCAGAGACAGCATAATTTCTGATTCCCACTAACTCCTGAGCTGCAGTACCCTCCTGTGCCACCTGCCCACAGCATCCTTTAGGGGAGATAGAAGTTCATGTCTGCTCACAAGTCATAACTGTTCTGAGACTGCACAGCCTTAGAGTTTGTAAGGGATGACCCTAGTCTTGTCTGACCTCCCCTATTTGCAGCCATCTCTTTCCCCTGAAAGTTGGACTAAGGTATAAATTTGGGGAATGTTGTGCAAAAGAATCCAAATAATTACGAATCCATCTGTCATTGCTAACAAGCTAGTCTAATTATGTTTATGATTCTTGGTGCAAATTTGAACACATGTTAACCTTGAGCTTGTCTTACTCTCTTTTAGTTCCTGTATCATATGCCTTCATTTGCAAGAGAGAAAAGCTCCTTCTATTCCAGGAGCACATGTTGCAAAGTGCTGTCAAGCTCTCCTGAGCCAAGTCCACATTATTCCCTTATGACTAACATTAGATGAACTAATCTATAGCTCTCACTTACCCTTTGGCCATTCTCCAATACTTGGAATGCCTAATTTTTAAAAAAAAAGGTTATAGACATTTATAAAAAATGGTGCAACAAACTCCTCAGATAATTCATTTGAGGCACTTACCTGCAAGCTGGTTTGTCTTGGCAGATACTCATATCTTTCTCTTTGGCAAATGGTAAACTTTTGATTGAAGGTACATCATCAAATGGGTTGCATCCAGCTTGGGCATTTCTAGTACAGAGAAGGAAGAGGTAATCAGCAATTCTGTCTTATCTGCATAATTACATTTTCAGTTTGGGTTCCTTGTCATCACTGACTATTGCAATTCAACAGCTGTACCAGCTGACTAAAAAAGGCTTATGGACACTGGTGCCTAGGCAACAGATGGTTTTCTATATTGGTGATTAACTTCTTTTTTTCTCTCTGAATAAGATGAATATTATATTACCCCTTGCCATAGAACAGGACCTTTGGGTTGAAAGAAATAATTAGCTTCTCTTTTAGAAATGCCGTGGCTATTTTAGTGATGTCCAATGCAAGGTTACCTGTGATAATACACTGTATGTGCTGGAAGAAAGATATGGCAAGAGAAAATTTACTAAGTGAAGAGCACTCAGTGATCATGCAACTTTACTACAGTTCCCATTTCTTCTCTTCAGAAAGTTGGTGTTGGTTATTCAATCTTTAAACGTCAATTAACTTCACTTAAACTCTTGCAGAATATAACAGCAGCATGATCTTCGCCAAGGGATAGCAAGGGTCAGAAGTTAAGGCTGGGTCATAACCCACTACCTTTGTCATGTCTGATCCAGAATTTATTTTTAAATGAGATAGAGGCAGATATTAGGAACTTTATTAAATTTCTATTCAAACTGGAAATAAGAAAGAAATATGCCATACTAAAGGAGGTTCAAATGAGGAGGCAGTAATAATGCCTAATTCAGAAAGTAGATGTTGTACCTTTGTCATCATATGACCTAAAAAATTGTAAAATACTGTTAGAATTTGTTTAGCATGGCTTTGCAAACCTCTGCTTACTTAGTGGTTAACAAACGAGTCTGATTTCATTAAAAAGACAGCATCCTTGAGCGGAAGTGACAGCCAGAGAGAAAATTTAAATAATTTCAATCCTCATCGTTTTTGCTTGGGAGGGATTGGAGGAAGGGAGGGTGCCGGTGGAGCGGCAGTAGCCGGGGCTGCAGCTCCCTCCAGCGCCGGCACGGCGGTGTTTCCAGCGAAGGAAGCCGGCCTGCCTGAAAAAGCATCGCACTCGGGGTTCCTGGCGTTTGCAAATTACTTATTAGCTCACAGACATGATTCACATGGTAGAAGCTCCTACATTTTGAGCTTTACAGATAATAAATATGGGTCAGATCATGTATCCAGTGATTTGCATGAGTATCCTGGAAACCTTTAGGGCAAACAGCATAGACAAAATTAATCCCATATGTGAGTTTGGGCAGGATTAAGAGCTGGATGCTTGAAGACTGTCAAGAATTTTTAGATCTTCCCTCTGCCACAAAGACTGGATAGATGCATGCAGGGGTGTCGGAAAGGCAGGCGAGGATGGCCCTGCTCCTTCCAAGGGGCTGAGCTGACAGTAGGAGAACAAGGGAACCAGCCTCTGCTTGTAGCACAGCGTCCCACATTTTCAGGGGCTATTGCAGAACTTACTGTTAATGAGTACAGAGGTGCCCGATTTACTGGAGAACATTGCAGGAGTGCAGGCTCCTTCCCAAGACAGTGGTGCCAAATTATAACATCATTTGTATTTAGCCAAGTAGTTCTATTTATAATAACCTTTCAGGTGACTCAATCATTTACTTGGTAAAGCATGTCTAAAGGAGATTAGTCTCTATCTTTCAGAGTATGAAGTAGTGTACTATATAAATACTGCAGCTTAGCTACTGTCTATTTTGAATGTCAGTTAGGATAAGGTAGTGTTTATACGCTCCTGAGATTTAGCAGTTTTTATTCAGGATTTTTCAAATTTTCAGCATCAAGCTGAAACTTGGCATGTAAGCTGTCAGCACAGATGCTAGTTTTACTCCAAAAATAGAGTATGTGGAAACTTTTAAAGGTGTCAAGTGGCTTATTTATGCAGTGGTTGCAGATGCTTTAGTTTTCTGGCTTTTCAATTACACAAAAGCTTACTCTGTCACCTTCCTCAAGCATTACTTTATTCTCCAGCATTACAGTCTTGAACAGTGAGGAATAAGAAGGCCAGCAATCACACTGCAGTGATAATCCAAGGATGCTGGTGCCCTGGTAACAGGTGTAAGGAACAGTCATTTTTGGTGAAACCGAACTATCCTCACAGAGTCACCATAAAGAAAACAATGGAGAAGACACCTGAAGTGAACATGCTACCCAAAATGATACCACATTGCTTTACAGCCCAGTGAAAGGAAAGACAAAATCCCCAGCACTGTGGAGGTTTCCTAACACTGCCATTTAGACAAGAAAGGACTTTCTTCCAGGGATCACTGAAATCTCCTCCTCCATTAACCATTGCAGAGTACAGCTCTACATCCACCACAATATTTTTTGAGTATGTGTATTAAAGTCTAAGGCACTACAATTCAGAAAACTTGTAACTTATGTTCTGTGATCTACAATACTGTTTCAGTAATAACAAACTGCACCTCATAAAATAAATCAACCCAAATATATATATATCCACAAGTGAACCCATTTGCTCCATTTTGCACAGCCACAGAAATTCATAAGTTCTGGTAGACTAGAAAACAAAACTAGGAGATTATAAAACACAGGAGTTTTTTTGCAGAATGTGCTGCCAACAGCTGCAGGAGAGGGCAGGTCAATGTAATAATGACATACACCCTGCCCTCTTTCTTTTGTAAGTACCCTGGAAGATGGGATGGTGAAGATAAAGCTAAGGAGGTCCAGTCTAGTCAGGGGTCTGTCTCCAGCACAAGTTTCCATTTGTAGCAAGTGGAGGAAATATATAATTATTTGCAAGCATTTTAATATATTAAAAAAGTCTCATATGTAGGTTTTTGTGAATTTTAAAAGTTATAAGAATACAGGTTTCAAAGGGTGTGATCAGGTTTCAACTGAACTTGCTCATTTAACATGATGTTCAAATTCATAGCTGGAATTTTTTTTTAGTGAGCAATTTACTCTTGGTAGAAGCATTTCTGCTGATACAAGTTAATGTGCATGACTCTTTTATTCTACCCCTCCTAGGGAGGCATGTTCCATCTGTTTAAAAAACGAAGAGAATTTGTCACAGATAAATATTTTTAAGTTTAGACCCTTTCATTTCACTGAATTAAACTAGACCCAAATATGAAAAGATCAGTCACAAAACTGTAAGCTTGAAGCATTTGCTCATACATAATACATATTCAATATTCAATCCTTTTATTTTCTCTGAGGAATGGTACAATTTCAACATTTAGGTATACCTCTTTCTAGAGGTCTTCAGCAGTAGTTACTCCTCTAGAATTTATCAAAATAATAGATAAGATCATATCAAGCTCTATTTAGAACCCAAGATTTGCACACCTACAGAACTGATGACATAAAGACATTTTAGTTTTTTCTGTCAGAATAAAGCAGTGTGAAAAACCTGACTAGTTTATTTGGGCTTTAGACAGCTGTGGATGAGTACGAATATATGGTCAGGATTTGAAATCATGCCAGCAGGAGCTTACTCTTCAAACAGGTGCTCCAGTATTCTATTAGGAAGGCCACATATCTCACATCATCATTTGATGGGAACCTGGTCAGAAGTCTCTTTGCCTCCTGCTACAGCTGTCCCTGTCAAATAGCAAACATGTTTTCTGGTCATTGTGTGCTCTCTGAATTATTCCTCTAAAAACTTATTTACAGAAAATGCAGGGTCCATTTTCTTAACTCTAAAAACATGGAGGTTAAACCAAATCATGTTTGTTAAAAACCCCCTAATCCTCAGTGTGGTACAAGTCTCATTTTAAAAAAAAAATTTAAAAATGTTAAATTAATTTTACAAATAATAAAAATTAAAAAACCCAAACCCACAAGGGATTCTTCTCTATAAATGCTTTGCTTTTGAAATTATATATAAAAATTTAGAGATTGCATTTTTTCTTATGGAGCATAAAAATGAGCCTGGCAATATACAGGCAGAAGAACCCATGTTAGTGCTGGTGTCTGCCTAGACCATCTCTTGGAGCTGCATGAATGGGAGGATCTTCACCTTATACATCATCTGCTGCTGTTGTGTGGGCATAAACTGGTGTTTCTTTAGCACTGTACCCTCTTTTGAAAGAGGTTTCAGGATGCCTGGGCACAGCTGAAGGAGGAACACAGAATGGCCGTGGTCCGAGCACTCACTTTCAACGCCTCTCCAGGATACTTGGTTCATCCCAAGTGGTTCTCCAGGATACTTGGTTCAGAGCTCTGAGTGTGACCTCTGTGCTTGCCGTGTGTGCCCCAGGGGGTGTGCAGCTGCAGCAGCTCCATGCCTTTCCCAAGGCTAAGCTGTTGGAGGGAAAGGGCCAGAGAAGCATGCCTAGGCCAGATGCTTTTTGTGTCTCCTCAGCCTCCATGAACACCAGGTCTCATTGCAACATCTCCCCTTGGAAGACATCATGGTTTATGCCAGAGATTTCTGCCTCTGAAGAATGTACTTGTCTTCAAGTGAGACAAATAGAAGGTGGATTTTTTTGGTATGTTACTCACGCTGTTGATAGGCAGCAATGGCTGTAGTTTCATGAATGCTTTCAGGTAGCATAAACAAGTTTTGGTGTGAAAGAAGCTGTCCACTTCCTCTCACCCTCCAGCTACCTACTGCAATCCTATCATTCCCATGTGTTTTCAGGAGCATTTTGTGTGTAAAGCTGGTTGTGCTTAAATCAGGGAAAATCAGAGAAAAGTTGGTGCATCATTCTTGAAAAAATGGTGAGGACCAGCAGCAGGACCTGGGCTCAGAAGTGGCTCAATGCAGTACGTGAAGATCAGGCACCAGCTCCAAGACTGGAACTCACCACACTGATGAAGATGCTGTGCAGGAAAGGACAACTAAATCAGCCTCTGGAGGACACCCAAACAGGGCACTCCTGGGATTCAGAGCCCAAGCTCACTTCTGGTGCCTGGCTGCCTACAGAGGCACAGAAGGGAATGTGCATGTACGTTATATTTTGCAAGAATTGCCCAAAAAAGGTACAGTGAGTGTTTTTTGCTTGTGGTGTGATTTGACACATGACATGCCACAGCAACCCTCCAGGGCAAAGAATGCAATCCCAGTATGTATCTGATATAATTAAGGATGTATGACTTAAGTACTAGCTCATGTCTGTGGCCTGAAGTGATACCACTGGACTGAGATACAACACTGCGGTGTTACTTCCCATCTAGGGAACTGCAATATGTGCTATAAATACTGCTGGGCATGTGGAAATGCAGTGTATTATCGCATGCAGAGGGGCACATGGAATGTCAGTCACCACAGAAGAGGGAAAACATAGCATTGGACGTTTTAAGGTAAGCCCTTTTGCATTGCCAGCAAGATAAGCTGGGGCTGGTTTGACATTCTTTATCCCTCTCTTCCCTCTGTCCCTTGCAGGATGAGAAATGATCTGTTTAGAAGTGAGTCATAGCTAAATAAAACATGCCTAGGTAATCATTTGCACCATATTAAGCATCAATTTTCTGCCACACATCATATCTGTGAAGCTACTGGAGACATTGTTTTCCTCCCTGTGTTTTGTCATGAGAAGACTAATTTATTTTTAAGCTGTATTTAAAGTCACTCATCTCTAGGGAAACATGGAGGGGATGCTTGACATGAAAGGACCTCATGCTCCCTCCAAACCCACTCTGTGCCTGAGCTCTGCTATCCCAGCTCTGGGTGGCACACCATGAATGTGGTTTAAGAGAACATTCAGGAGAGAAGATTTTTCTGACAAACTTTTTAGAAAAGTACCCAAGATCCTGTCTAAAATTCTGGTTGGAGTCAGCAGCATCTGCTGAATTATTTAAATGGATACATTCAGGGTCTACAGTCATAGAATCAGAAGAGAGGGAGCAGAGAAATTTATACACTGAGTTACTTGTGAAGGACAATAAGGTAATAAACAAAATGCTTTGGATAACTAAAAGTGATCAAATTCAGCCTTAGAGAGCTATATAGCCAACTTCTGCCCATTTTACCCATTTGAGTGGTTTCATTAACAACAATCTGCTTCTTAGTAAATTGCCAGTTATAATAAAAACAAATAACTTGTTCTTTTGCTTCTCTGTTGCTATGCATTTTAATAATTTCAGTCATACTCATTAAAACTTTTGCTTTTATAGTTCCATGTTATGAAATTCTCTTCACATTACTGCTAAATCACTCTATCTCCCTCTTCTGTCTGAGCAATATATTTCAATACAGCATCCACAGAAGAGGTAGAGGAAAAGTAAATACATCCAAAACAGGTGCAAGAGCAGGATAATGCAACTGTCTGCTCACTGCCCACAGGAGCAACGTGGCACCTCGGGGCCATGAGCGTGGATCCAGAAAGTGGCACTGAGTGAATTCCATACCAAAATGTTGACAACATCTGATATATGCAAGGGGGATGCTGAGTGCACAGAACTGCCTGTCTTGCGGAACATAATACCATGCAAACACCAGTGGGGTTAGACTTGCACACAGTAGGCATTTATTTACTGTAAGAACAGATGTGCCTCATAATTGCACCTAAAAGGTGCATTCCCAAAATTAAAAATCCAAAACCTGTACAAAGATAAAGGTTTTGTAACTTTCATAATTAATTTAGAAAAGTTGCTTTCCATTTGCTCATGCTGTAAGTACCAATTTTAGTAAAGTACTGGGTGACATCCATGAAGGGTTTTTTTAATAATTTTTATTTTGTCACATTTTTATTTGACTTTATGCTATGAGGACAAGGGGTGACTTAGAGCACCAAGTTTGCTTTAAAAGAGTTTTTTCTTCTTTTATGCTATTCATGATGTACTTAAGGATACTCAGGAGAATCATGGTCTGTAATATGTATGTGTATGATACATACTCTGCAAAAACTAGTCAGAATTTTGCATGGGGCTGTGGGTAACATCTCTTCCCTGAAAAATGGTACATTTAGGAAATGACTGGTGGTTTTTTATTACGACCATGAGAAGTGACACCCCAGAAGACTCCCTTTGTGTCCATTCTCTTTAGGAACATTACTGAGAGGGCAACTGGCTCAGCACTGCAACAGCTCTTGGGGGAGAGATTTCACTTTACTGAGAAGTAAAACAATATGAATTGAGATTTTTATCCACACTTCCAAGAGCTACACTTCAGAAGCTAGCAGAGTTCTGTACAGACATTCATCTCTGCTTCTGGAGCCCCTAAGTCTGTCATGCTGAATGTTGTACAGAACTAGAATAGAAAGACAGGCCCAAAGACAGCTGGCAATCTGTGTGATACAAAAGATGATAAATGAGTGCTAATGGATGGAAATAAGGAAACAACTCTGTTACTCTTCAGCCTTCTGAGGAATTGGTATGCAGGAAAGGTGAGATTGGGTAAAAAGCTCCTCGTTTTTAGCAAAAATGTTGTTTCCAAATAGGACTTTGTTCAGTGTCGTTTTACAGTCTAGTTGGAGATTCGTCTTAACATTGATGGGTATTTTGTGAGTTTGAAGTATTTCATCTTATACTTTATGCACATTTGATGAACTGTTGTGGAATTCTCTTGGTTGGCTACGAAGTTGTGCTGAGTTAAGGAGGGTCCCCTAAACCTTAGGTGTCTGTCCTATGGCTGAATCTGGTCCCACCAGAGTTCAGCATTGTGGTGGTGCTCTGCAGCCAGAAATCCAGCACCTCTGGCTCTGGTGTAGATTTACGAGAAAAAACCAGAGACCAGGCTGCTGCCAGTGTCCATGTGTCATGGGAAATTCATTTCAAGACGAAAAAAATCACTTGGGTCTTTGTACTGTACCAAGGATAACAGAGTCCCAATCCAAACAAGTAAGAATTATTAATGGTAACAGACAGCTGGACAACTGAAAACACAGGTCAAGGACACAAGATGTCCTTGCCTCAGTAGTTTTCCATTTGCTCATGATGCAAATGTCTCCAATGACTATCTGTTCTCTTGGCTTGTTCTAGTCTTGTGGGCAAAGCACTAACTGAGATGAACTCGGGGTTTGTGTGAGCTGAGCTCACCTGTTAAATCAGACTCCAGACTCCCAGTACGTGGGTGAAACTCCTCTGATGGCACTTATTTTAGAGCTGTAGCACTGTGTCCTTTATTCTCTGCTGTATAAACTTGGGCCTGTTTAATCTAAGGCATTCTGCTTAAGACTGGTTGGCATAGTGCTGAAAGATAATTGAAAAAAGAGAGAACTGTGTGATAGGAAGTGAAGCCAAACTGTAAGTAGTGTGAACCTTGTTTTCCTTTTCAAAGTAGAGCTAAATGTATGCGATCTAATTTAAAATGTCAGGATGCTTTTGAAATACATATGTAATGCTTCATTTTAGTAAGAAGAAATGCTTAAATTCTTTTTACTACCAAGCAGATGTGGATGACATTGGCTGGCAGCCTGTTACAACACAGTAGTACAAAGAGAATTTTTCCAAATATTGCTACAGTAAATGCCTTTTCTTTTTCTGTTGAGATCTTACTACTATAAAGTCAGTGAACTGAGAAGAATTTCTCATGTTTTGGGTGGCAATAAATCTTCCACAACACTGTTAACCAACACATCAGGCCGTTTTGCTGATTGATATTACTCTATATCTCACAATACAAATCACTGAAACAGAAGGGGCTTTAAACATGTTCTTCCTAGTTTTGGTCAGCATCGTATGACTGCATAAGAGAAATAGCGAGGGTTTCATCAGTAATAGCAGTATGCTACAATTCAGATTTTGAGTTACAAAAGAAAACAAAACCAAAACAACTTTTGCTTCCCCACTCCCCCTCTTTATTTCCATCTAACTGTTCAACAGACTTTGGGAGAGGTTTTAGAATAATTTCTCTTTTCAATGCTTCTAATTTAAATGACTTACTGGAAATGAATATTTCATGGCATATCGGGACTCTGATCTTCAAAGCTTCATCTCTTTAGTGCTAATTATTTCAACAAGACCTATACGAAAGGCAAATCCTGTCACTTTTTTATATTGTCTGTATTAACACTATAAAACTAACTTCATCTGACAGTTTAAGTTCTTGTTTCTGGTATTTACTCATTTTCACATTTTTGTGTCTCCCACATAAAGGAGTGACACGGTTTGAAAAGGCGTGGGGTTTGGAAACCCCACAGTTAACCAATTTTGGCCTCATTAGTGAAAAAAGAAGCAAGACTTCAAGCATTTAATACTTAGTTTCCTTTCTCTTCAAGCCAAAACCACCTTTGATTTCTATACTGGAAATTCTCAGAGCAGTACCCATAAACAAAGTAGTCTTTAACTCTCCAGGTCAGTTTGAAATAGCATGTGTTCCTGAGCAAGGAAGCAAGGTCTGCTTAGGCACCTACATGTTTGGAGTTAAGAAAGTTTCCACTTTGGAGTAAGCAGTTTCCACTAGACCTCACTTTTCTTGTTACAGTAAAAAAAAACCCCACCAAACCAATCAACCCTCCATCTGTAGATAGGCCCAAAGTTAATAAAATAACCTCACAAGCCCAATGGTTATGGCATTCAATCAAATATAAGGACATGCAGTACAAAGTTGGAAATCTTTTCCATGTACTGTGTCCAAGGTCAAGACAACTCTGCATACAATCTGTTGCCTGGGGTGTCAGAGTTTCAGATACACTTTCAGAGGCAAAGTTCAGGCTCTTCATGTCACCCTTTGAAGTTCCCTCTTCTCTTTCTCATACTCGACCTTCAGCAACACATCTCTCATTGGCTGCAATTTGCCGAGCCTTCCTCTGTCCTGGCTTCTGCCTGACTCCAGAAGTCTGGCTGAGCATTAAGGTGGACCCTGACACTGAGAACTTGAATAGCAAAAGCTACTGAGAATGGGCTACAAGGGATTAGCACAGGGGCTGGTGGTGGCATTCGGCCTGTCCCTGGCTGGTATAATCCTCCAGGTGAGAGCACTGAGGGTGGGTGGCTGCTCTGTGATGCCAGAGCAGCATAAACCAAGACCACTGCAGCCAAAGAGCAGTGAACACTATGGGCACGGGGCAATCATTTCTGCAGCCTGCTCTTTGTGTCACTGAGCAACCCAAACGTGGGGGAATATCTCAAAGGGAGAAAGAACCAGACTTTCAGACTTCTGCTGTTTGTCCTCCAACCTCTGAGCTGAATGACCTAGATCAATTTTAACTTTCTAAAATTGGTATTCACAAGTGCAGCACTTCACTGCTCTAAATACTTGGGGCAGCTTTTCACTCAATACTTACATACAGCGTTTTCTTTTCCACACTAAGTTTTCTGATGGAGAACTAGAAGGCTTTGCATGCCCTTACTCATTCCCACAGTCAGTCTCCCAGGTACACAGCGTCCTTATTCACAGTAATCAGACAAATGAAACTAACAATTCAATTCCAGTTTTATGAGGTGCAGATTTCTGTAAGGATGGAGTTATCATCACAAACAAACCTGCTGTTTATTTTTTCAGACCCTATAGGTTTGACAGGTTTATTAGTTTTAGATGTGGATCTTAACTAACTTCCATTCATTGAGTATTACAAGACTTTAGCCTCTTAAACATTTAATACACATGATGAAACAATAAACTAGATTCAATGAAATGTTGCAGAATTAGCTCTGCATTTGAATTGAACTTTTATTGTATAATTTAGCGAACATAAGGATAAGCTTGTAAAGTTGTTCTTTTGAAATGGCAAAACAAGTAGGATGATTTGGGGACACAGTGTAAGGAGGATGAAGTCGTATAGAGAAAAGTCCCTTATGACATTGTAGCTGATGAAAACCCATCCATAATAATTTCCATTTGTTCATCCAAGCTATTGGCACAACTTCTGCAACAGAGATGAAATGGCATCTGTAGGTGGCCATTGGGGTGCAAACTTAATGTTTGTTTGCATGAAGCATCCTGGCATGCACAGGTGATCTTCAAATGCCAAGGATTGCTTCTTTGTTTTGCAACACAAAATATCTGCAGCCACCCTACAGCATTCACCAACAGAGTTTATGATCAGGAGCCAGATTGGGGTATCTGTGTTCACAACTGTTTAGCCTTTAGCCTAGATTCCCTTCCCAGATTTCCCCCCATTTTATCCGACTTCTGTTGGGCTTGTAACCATATAAACTATATGAACAATTGTACTTCTGTCAGGCTAGTCACCCTGTTGGAACTGCCAGAATCTCACTGGGCTGGTAAGTCACAGTTCAATAGCTGCTGCCAGACATAACAAGAGTTGGTGTCAGGGAAGCTATTTGTGAATCAAGATGCCACCCAAAGGGAATATGGGTATCTCACAGTTGATCTGCTTGCTAGGAATGGAGAAGTAAGAGGAATAATAACAGGCAGAAATATTAAAAAGTCTTTCTGTATGGTTAAATACTTATTGTGGGATTGCAAAATACAGGAAAATAGGGAACATAAATATATTAATTCAACAAAAACTACATTAATGAAAATTATTCCTCACATAAAAGCTGATGCACAAAGATAAAAAAATATATATTGCAGCAGTCAATCCATCACTGTTTACCCCTTTCTGTTAATAGAATCATAGTTTAGGCTAAATCCATCATAAAACTTAAATGAACTGGAAATGAGAACATTCTGTTTTGCAACTGTCAATTACAATTGAACATGATCTTAAGTTCACCACAGATTTTGTCAACAAGTCCTTGCTCCTTCAAACTCCTATGTACATGCTTTCTACTGTCTTGTAATGGGGACTTTAAAAAGTCATTCATTTGGCTTAGTTTGCATGGGAATGATGCAATCTGGACAGTGTGGAGAGCAGTGTTTGAAAGACATTGCTTACAAGGCTGTGCTGTGTGATAGCAGAACTTCCATCCAGAATGCCTGGAATGTGCACTCACTGTGGGAAAGACTGGAATAAACAAGGAGAATAAGGTGATATTGGTCACTCAGCTGCAGAAACTTGGCACATGGCAGAGTATTATGGCTGGCTAAGAGTATACCAGTGTTGTACATCAACAGAAACCCCAGGATAGATCTGGTACTGGACAGAAATCACTCTCACTTCATCTGCAGTGCTTAGCAAACAAATACATTTCACTGATGTTTCTTTAATCAGATTCAGAACTAAAATAATTATTGCTTTGGTGAAACTGGAATAAAGAATATTTGAAAAGCATGAACAACTGATAAGGCATGAATAAAATGACTTCCATGTGTATGAGATTATTATAAATGGGATTTCTCTTTTAAACAAAGAGTACTGTAAACAACTACATGATCCAGTTTATTAACTGATATTGGCTGGATTACAGTTTGAAAATAAGATACACATGTTGGCAATCACTACACTTCTGTATAGTTAGACCTTTGAAAAACATATCTCATGGATTTTCTTCTGTAGGAATTGTAGCCTTTTTACGTTGCCTTACTAGAAAATTTTGAGAAGTATCTTTTAAAAATGTATATACTAGCCTGACTTCTGAATCCACATTAGGACATGAGAAGGCAGATCCAGATTCCATCAGTTAGTTACAAGGGTTGGGGTAGAAGTCAGGAAGGTCTTCCAGCCACCTGGGGCAGGGCCATACCACAGAGGAGAACTAGGTACAAACGTTTCAGTGATTGTCATGTTTGCCTATAGCCTGTGTTGCTCTGGGTATGAGACCTAGAGAGGCATTGCCCAGTTCAACCTGGAGAAGAGCTGTGTCAGTGCTCTGTTTTTTTCAGGGCTATTTGATCTTGCAGGATGGTTGTTCTCATATCCTGGTCTGTAAAATGTGGCAAAACAGACCTTCCCTATTTCCCATAAATATATTAAGGGAACTTAAACTGCTAGGCTCTTAGGTAGTAGTTGCCAAAGAAAGGTAGATTATATTTTGTTGGGGTTTTTTTAGTGTATCTTTGAAAGAAAAATCTTCCTTGCTTGATATAAATACAGAGAGGAACCTTCTGAACAACAGCAGCCTGGAATTCAAGGTGCTTGTGGGATGTCCAGGCCAAGTTCTTGTTCCCTGTTAGGCAGAGCCCTTGCTTTGCCCTGGGTCTGCTACCTTGCTGATGCATAAACCTTAAGCACAAGGCTACTGGCCATTGTGGAGCAAGGCTCTCTCAGAACTAGACCCTTCTCTTTCTGACATACCACAAAACATAATTTAAGCTCCCCACATCCTGAGAGACTTCTGCACTGGGATGTGCTGGTTAGAGTGGAGAGGGGCAAGTTGGATCCCTTGGAAAGAAACGCGGATACAGATCTGAACCAGAGTACTATATTCAGCCTAAACAAATGATTGTGGTTCCACAGTTTGGAAAAAAGCCAGCCAGGGGCAATTCAAAGATAATATTCATGTGCTGTCCCACTTCCCCTTGTTAAGGAAATTCAAGTTAATCCTGGCGCTAATTCAGTACTGGACTATGGCATTAGAAGGACATATGTAGCAAGTAGGAACATATCTGCAGAGATCATTAGAGGTGATTCTTTGCTCTTACAGTACAAAGAAGTTTGTGCAGCAGCTGTAGAAAAAAGGAGAGGAAACTCAGGCCCCAAATCTCTGCTTCAAGTCCATTATAATTTCCAGCATATCCAAGCAATGAGGACAAAGTGTTTCACAGACATTATTGGAGTAATTATTTTAGCGCCATTAGTCCTATCCTGGCATAGCTAACACACAGGCATGAAAAAGACAGACCTAATCTCTCTCTCTCTCATGCAGCCTAGAAAATTAATGCAGTATCACAATAAATAGGAAAAATAACACAAATGAAACTTCTTATCTAATTGACAGCAGTACTGGTGGCTCACAGTTAAATGAGTTAGGAAGATGTGAACTTAAAATTTAGAAGATGGAGGAACTCTGGCTTCAGCCAAGATTCTCATGCGCAGCTCCCCAAATAGAGAAGTGTCAAAGTTGAAACATTATTTACTTCAACCAACATTTACCACCTTTACAGTATCAAGGACTGCCCCAGCGAAGGAGCTATGTCAGTTGTGTCCCTCCTTCCAGCACAGCAGAGACAAAGATGGTCAAGTGATGGGTTATCTTCATGTACTGAACTTCAAGCTTCATCAGAGGTGTATCAAGACCTCACTTTCCAAGAAAAGCCTGGGATAAAATTACATCAGATACCACACAAGTCTTCTGCTGCCTTGAGCAGGCCAGTAACATGAAAACCTTTTTCCCTATCTTATGTCACAGAAAACCCCAGGTTATTTTTGTGTTCGGTGCTGATTACAATGCAACTTTTAAAAAGTATGAAAAGAGGAAGAATTAAAATTGAGAACTTCATAAATGTTACTAGAGAAGATTCAGTTTAAATTACATGAGAAGGAAGTATGTCCTGACAATTCTCCAAAGGGTCTTAAAAATGCAGTAGGGGGAGAGAGATACCATCCAATTTGTCCTCTAGTCCTACCCACCAAAATGACCACACTAAATAGCAAAATAATCAGTTAAGGAGGGATCGGAAAGCATAAAGGAAAAACTGAGCAAAGGACTTAAAAAAGACAGCATTCCCAGCTCTCTCTCTTTCATTTCATGTTACAAAGCTAAAGATTGTTTTCTTGTCATTATAAAATGAAAGCCAGCCCTGCCCTGTTTTGTTAGGTGTTGATATTTTTGTATTAGCTGCCTGCTCAGACAAGCAGAAAATTTCAGATAAATCCTTATAACAGGCTCTTTTTTCACTGTAAGGCCAAATAAATGGATGAGGCATTTATTTTTTGGAATAATGATAAAAGCATTTCCACTCTGCCCCTGTGTTTGTGGCCATTAATTGGTGAGAGCAAATAGAAGGTATTGCCTTGTAAATTTTGCTCTGTTACCAGCTTGGTTCATAAGCTGGAGGCAGGTGAAAGTGAGCAGAGCCTGGTGGTCAGTGGATTTCTCAGCCTGGCAGCCAGCACTATCGCTATCACTGCTACGTCTTTATTCCTGTGATGGATGTGCACTGGAGCAGAGATCCACCAGCTTTGCAGCAGGGCTGGTGGCACGTACCTCATACCACAGCAGCTCCAAAGCTGACATGACAGCCTTTACTTTCATGCTCCCATCTTTGCTGCATGTTGGGTTAAGCCATGAGCCAGCTCATAGCTTTATCAGCCCCCTGCAGAGGATTAGATGGACAGCCCCTGACTGAGGTTTCACAGCAAGCCCTGGCAGAGGCAGTGGCTCTGCCATGTGGGGAGCTGAGCTGCAGGGTCCCATGGCCCCAGCAAAGATCACACTGCATTTGTGCTCCCAGGTTTACAAAACAGCCATCTGTCGCTGTGCAGCCACAGGGGACTTTGATGGGTTTTGGCAGCAGGATCCGGTCCCTGTATCCATTATAGTCTAAATGGGACCAAGCAGTAACCAAATTGATACAAGGCAGTGATGAAGACCTGAGGAACTGCTTCTGAGACAGAGACCCTTCATCACATCAACCCCCATGCCAAGAACTGCAGCAATGCAAGGAAAAAAACACATTTATCTTTTTACCTAAAAGCTGTTAGTTCTGTGGTTCATACAGTAAGAAAGTTATTTTTATCAGCAAATCTGTCCCTTCTTCTCAGACATAAAATTTGCAAAGCTATGAAGCCAGGTGTCTGATAATGTAGAAATACCAGAGGTGAACACCATCAAAACTTTTTAAACTGGTGATTCTGGAGGTGCTTCCAAATTTGAAAGCCTTCGTTTAGAGAAAACAGCTAAGTTACCAGATGACAATAAGGTTACCTTGGATGCTTAGTACAAAAATGAACAGATAGCATCAGAAATCTACCTTATGGTAGATACCTCTGTATTATTCCGGGACACTTAGGTTTTAATTTTTATATTTTCTAATGCTTGACTTCCATTATGGCATGAATTATCCTACTGTAATTAAGTCAACTCCAGCAGCCATTACTTTCAATAAAACCAATGGAAACAAGGCTAGATGCAAATCTATTCACAGCAAAGCCAACCAACCAACTGACCCAAACAAACCCTAAAACCTGTAATTTACAAAGCACTTGCTCTGATGCAGTTCATGCAAAGCTCCATGGGAAGCACGAGGGAATATATTAAATCCTTTGCAAGGTGAAAGAAGTCAAGCATCAGATGGAAGACACTTTATGGATCTTCTCTAAGTCATGAAAACTTCAGCAGCTATTGGAGATGACTTCTGGTTCTCTGACTACAGTCTGTTCTTTTCAGAGCAAACCTGAACATTCTCAAATCAAAACATTTTTCTAATCAACATTTCAGAGGACTAAAAAAAAAATAAATAAATAATTTCTCCTTTACAGAGTTAAGGGAAAGCTCACAATGAGAAACTGAAAACCAATATGCTGCTTTTATACAGAAATTCCACGAAAAGAAGAGTAGAGAAGAAAGTATAATGCACAGACAAGTAATGGTCTTTAAGAAGGATGAAATGTTAAACGGTCTTCAAGCTTATCTTAATCAAGTATCATTGTAAAAACAGCTATAAAGAGCTTTGTTAGTGTTATAAGTGTAACTGCAAGCAAAATTCTGTGGTGGTAATGAAGCCGCTACTGCAAATATTTTACTGTGGGGAAATAACATTTTGTAGCTAATAAAAACATACATATTTAAAGAAATGGTGCATTATCCAGGTCAGCATTATGTTTCACCTCTGATTTCCCTTTTTTTTTTCCACACCTTCCTGCACACTTCTTCCTTGCCAACAGCTATAAACTTTGAGAGACGAGGTAGTCATGCTCTGTACAAGTGTAATAGTCTAAACATGCCTTTTTTCTGAAGATTGAGACCTAAGAATTTGATGATTTTCAAAACACCTCTGCTTGAGGCCTTCTTTCAGCTTTAGTTAATTAAAACTACATGTCTTTGATACAGAGTGGAATCTGTGTTAGGCAAGAGACATTGCATTCTCAGATATATTTAACAGAGAGCAATGTAATAGATGCAGCTTAGGGCTCTTCTATGCCACTCATCTCTTCAGTAGCATAAATTTAGAAAGTGTTAAAAGGTCTAATGCCTATAAAAGTTAAGCATGTTATAGCAAGCCAAAGAACGGGAGATGATGCATTCTCTCAGGAATCTGTCTAAGGAAGTTATGGGTGTAACTGCTGTGCTCTTTGGCTTTGGTGAAAGTCTAGAGCAGGAAGTGTTGTGGGATGTCCCTCGGGAAACTTACAGAAACAGTAACTATAAAGTACGTGGGAAATCTAGATAAGAGAACTGATATAAATCCTTAGGAGAAATTAATCTGAGAGTCTAGAAGAGTAATATCTTCCTCCTGGAATTAACAGTTTATTGCAGAAAAATAAATGAGATGCTATAGCAATTACAGATTAGTCCAGAACAGTTCCTGGGACTTCTCACTCAGAGAAGAAATGAGAGGAATTTTCTTTTTTTATTCTGATGTTTTGTCAGTAATGGTTGTAACAGGAATTTAGACAACAGAAATAATTTCATAACCACTTAGGAAACTTGTCAGCATTTTGTGATTTATAGAAAATGAGCAGGACTCAGTGCAGTGGGACTCCAAATTTTGGCTTCTTCACTGCAGATCCCAGAGCTGCTCCTGAAGGGGTGCTGTGAAAGCCTACATTTACTGCTAGAAAGAGCCTTTACTGAAAATTTGGTCTTAGAAAATGTTCATTGTGTCTGACTTCTTTTTCTAAAAGCAGAAGTTACCTCGTTCAGTCTATTCTGGAACAATGCTGTCAGTTGTTTTCTGAGTATTCAGAAGGTCTGTTTTGTTTGCAAATTTGGAGCAGAGAACAAACTAAATTGTTAGCTTCAGCAAAACCATCTATTTGAAGCTGGAGGCAAACATCAGGATACCTTCTTGCCTGAACGTTTTGGGCCAGCCTACATCAAATTACGGAAATCGGAGCAAATTTCCCTTTCCCAGTAACCAACCATCTGACTCTGCTGAGCTGCCCCGTGTTCAGACCGCAGTGCTTACCCCCACAGACCTGCAGAAGGGTGTGAGTGCCCAGCTGCCCTGCAGGTACATATTTTAAATGTACCTACAACGTCTGCAAATGGAAACCAACACCTTCACTTTCCTAAAGCACTAGGCTCTGCTCAGTGTTTTAAAAAAAGCTTGTTTAGCATGCTATGTTTCTTTAAGGAAATGGGTGACTAGAGATAGTCTCACTGAAGCTGTTTCTTCTGCTGCTGCAGCTTTTTGTATTATAAAATTAACTGGTGTAAAAAAATCAGACATGTTCCTAATGCCAAAGCTGCAGTGCTCAATGTTTTATATCTGTGTTTACTTTGCAGTGCCATTCAACTCCCAGCACTGATTGGTCCAAGTAGTCTTAAAAGTAATTATTGATAATATTATAGTAGCTCCCCAGGAAGTTCCTACATGAAAAAATCACTGCTGACAGATTAAGAAGAGAAGAGGTTCCAGCAGAAATTCTCCCTCTGGCATACACATCTTTAGGATTTGATGTGGACCTAAACATGTGAAGAATATAGCTTTCACCCACAGATGGCGATGAACACAGTCTGTGCCTTCCCAAGATAGAAAACTGCATATTTAAATTCCAAGAAACGCCAACACACAGCTTAAAGAAAGGGGCTCTAGTATGTTAAAACAGAATAGTCGGTTTGGCATGAAAAAGGTGAGAGTCAGATTGGTATCCACCCATTCATCGGGCTCTGAGCAACCCAGGAAAGCACAGGCTCTGAGAAGAAAGCTGCCTCATCCTAATAAGGCAGAGCTGTCTGCTGGTGACATAGTCTGGATGCCTTCTATATGAACTCATGCAAACCATCGGGAGAGCTGCTCCTGCGCGGCTGAGGAGCTGCATCATCTTTCCATCAATAACAAAGTGTGATCATCGTTGCAGGATTATTTGCGCTGAGTTGCACACAAATGCCTTGCTCGTATGCGTAACGCATGAAAATCTCATGTTACAAGAAAAGCCACTTACCACTGTCCCAGGTTACACTCTGCATCTCCTACAGTATGAAAGCCCAGTGAAAATAAAACAGTCATCATGACTGAATAGTAAGCACTTTTTCTGCTCAGGGAGTACAAAATTTTAGCAAGTATTTTATTTGCTTTTTTGGCTCCATAGTAAAATTATATTGCTTCTTTGCTTGACTTGACAGAACCTTCCATTGTTTAGATTTAACTTGATATGACTATTTAGAAATAACAGATGTGCTTTGGAATGGAAGACAACAGCTGAGAAGAAGGATATCTACCCAAACAGCCATGCTTCTGCCTATTGCCAAGTGGAGGTGGCAGGGTGTCTGCTGAGGTAGGAGCTGCTGCTCACTTATTAAGAAGAAATGTCTTTATTTCTTAACATTCATATCCACGACTTTAATGTGTTTCAGGGAGAACTGGATCTCCCACTGATATCAAGGCAAGCAGCTTAAAACAGGCCAATGACAGCTTTTGGGTTTTAAAGCAGGCTCTGTGGCTGTGCAGGAGGGAGATTTCATATTACAAGCACAAATAAGAAACAAGTCACAAAGAAGAAAGTAAGTACATCATGTAAAAATTACTGACATTTTGCTGTAGTTTTTATATTTTCTTGCCAAAAAGCGATCTTTACGGCAGCAAGATTTCCATCTGAATTATTAGAAGATTTGCACAATTAAGTGCTGCAAGGTGTGCCTTTTGTGCCAAAACTTCATTTTGGTCTATTTGCATTGTGGACCTTTCTCACTATTTCACTCAGAAATACCTAATATATTGAAATGAAAATGAACACTCAGCTGCATCTACTACATCTTACTCTTTTGTTTCAATAACTTTTACGATTTACCCAAAACATGGTGGCATTTCATACTTTTCCAAAGCACAAAGTTAAAGCAAGTGGTGACTTTTTCTTACCATTTGCAATAATCAAATATAGCTCTACCACCCTCCTTCCAGATTTCTTGCTAGAATGGGGTATTAGGGGATTGAAAGAGAGCAAGGAATTGTGGTGAGGGAAGGAGAATGTGCTGTGGCACTCTTGGGTGAATAAACAGTGCAAGATTTTGACCCAGTAATTTGAACTCATAGACCTTGGAACAGTCCATCTCCTTTGGAATAACAGAGAGGGGGATTGTAGTACACTCAGCAAAGAGACAAAAAAAGGTGAGCAAGAGTAGGGCACTGGTGTGGGAGAGTGTCACTGAAACATTGTCAGGGTGCCCTGCCAATTCATTGTTAAGTATAGTCAGTTTAGAAACCCATCTGAAATCTTCCAGAAAAAGCTTCCACATGACTGACATCTTTTACAGGTCAAAGAAAAACCCCTCAAAACTTCATTATCTCACCTCTCTGGTTCAAGCAGATAAGACAAGAACAAATGCTGACACAGCAGCATTTCACAAGAGACAGAAATTCTCATTTATGGCCACCTTTGCATTCTCTCCTTTAGATACAGGATTTCTTTCTTCTGCACCAGAATCTGTCAGCACACACCAAAGAATAATGATGTATTTAAGTGTGGTTACTCAGCACTGTGTACCAAGCACCTACAGCTGAGAAACCTATTCAGTTAGCAAGCCAAATTTGGAACCTCACTCTGCTTACCCTGAAGAAATGCTCCATCATCACTCCACTACTTATGCTCTTGTTCTGGTATCCACAGAAAGTCTGGTGACTCAGAAGTACCCAGTCTTGGGCAAAAGAAAATGGAAGACATTAGAAAATTTAAGTACAAGAGAAGTCTCCTTAAATGAGGAAAGCCTTTTTCTCTTTATTTTTAATATATTTTGAAGTGGGCTGGCCACAGAGGCAAAATTCTTCTTCCTCCATCCTGCTTAAGTTCTCTAAGCATGCTCCAAGTCCAGACTGTGCTTGGGAAGGAGCTCACTCTTCAACATCAATTGCAATGCAGGTTTACTAGCCTGAACTCTTTCATTTTGATTGAGAAATAGTTCCTTTCTTCACTGCTTTCTTTATTGCCTTAAGTTTCTCTCTGTTCTCCCCATGTCACTAATGAAGAAATGGTGAGTCAAATCCCAAGCAACCATTCTGAGTATGTATTTCAACACTGTTGTGGTTAATTAAACTTGTCAGATAGCAATCCAGGAACAGTGGATATAGAGGTCCCTCAGGCATATTGCACATTTTATCTTTGCCATATCACTAATTATAACCATGGTTGTGTTCGAATGCTGAGATTCATGTTTTTACACCTCACTCTTTTCTTGCCTACTCTAACTTTCATTTCAGCCTCCTCTCTCTGGCTCCAACAGCAAAGAAAATAAACATCAGTGACAGGGAATGCTGGCCAGTGCAGCAGGAGTGAGCCAATGCTGGTCCCTCTTGCAGTAACACACCCTGGCTGAGCACATCCAGACTAAAACAACATTACAGCCCAACTTGCACATCCCCCAAAGTATAGCACTAAGTGCTAATATGAACAGCACTGTCCTCACAAGCTTCTTGAGCAGACAACCTTTAGATTAAATGGAGAGACTGGAAGAAGGTTTTAAAACAGCTTTTCTGTATACTGGAGGGCATTACTTATGTTTAGTTGCACTAAGAACATGTAACCCCTTTAAATGCTTATCCTTTCAGAAACCTGTTAGGGTCTTGCAATGAGGAAATTCAGACCAATAGGCCTGGGGTAACCAAAAAAACACTAAAAACCCCAAATCCAAACCAAAACTAAACAAACAAACAACGAAAAACCCCTCAATTCTACAGATGCATACTTTTCCCACTTCCCAATGCCCAGGTGCCCTGAGCTACCACTTTATACATCCAGAACTGTCTCTGCCCAGGGAGAGCAAAGGAGCTCAGTATCCTGCTCTGCTTCAACTTGCTCTATACCCAGAACAGGGCTTTAATTCAGCCATGGGGCAGTTGGTATTCAAGTCTCAGAGATGCAGACAGATGTCATAGCGACTCTGTCTTCTTGTAGAACAGATGATGGGGGGGGGGGGGGCCCCTCTCAATTAATTAATCAGATGCTTAGCTGCTTCTGCCTGTGGGCAATAAAGCTGTGATTCTGAACAGGAATCACTTTGTCACTAGGTGACAGCCTCATCCTCCATGAGGCCACGCTCCCCATCCCACCAGATGAAGCCATGGCACTGGTCAGGGAAGCACTCACCATGCTCAGGGCACTCCAGTGCAAGCAGGGAGTTCGGGGTGCTGTCTCTGCTGCCAATGCTTGCATATGTTACTGTCCAAGTGCCAAACACACCTCATCCTGGAGGCAGGAACCACAGCTCTAAATTCCCCTCTTCCTCATGAGTGCCCTAAGCAGTAGCCCACAATCCTGCAGCTTTTTTGTTTCTTTGTATTCACGCTTTCTCTCCGTTTAATTAATTTGGGTTGGCAGAACACATTCAAAAGGAGAGAAGGGTGTTCTTCTAGGATAAGTGGTTGCCTTGGAAATAGGACACACAGATTTGAATTCTCTCAAGTCGAGAAGGGAACCAAATGTAAAGCTCCTGCTTTCTCTGTAACCACCGATTGCAACGGGAAAGGTGCACATCTGAGACATACAGCAAGCCCTACCCTGCTCCTTGAAGGAATGGACCTTAGGAAGTGTCCTCAGGACCGGGCCAGGACAAGGTTCCTGCAGGAAAGCACTTTTCTGAAGCTTGAAGCCTGTAGTAGAACACTTTACTCAGGTAATTATCCAGGCAATTTCCTGCTGAGCATATTGACTTTTCATGTCCCTTTCCTTAGGTTTTCTGAGTGCTAATCTAAAATGTTAGGAAAAAAAATAAATCAGTGATTTTGTCTAAAAATTGGTATAGTAATAATGATGTTTTCTCTACTGAGCCAACAACGTACAAGTGCTACACTGACCTTACAGTTCAGGTGAAATGGTCTTAGACCTTTTGGCTGAAAAGAGAATTTTCCCCAATAGCTTCTTTTCAAGCAAAGTTAGCATTAGGTCAGGGTTACTCAGAGCCAGTCAAAGCGCAAAAAGGTTGTCTGAGGGCATGATCTTTCTGAAAAATTGCCAACAGATATCCAGGAGCTGGCCTTAGATCACTTGCTGCGTGCTTAGGCTACTGTGAAGGTGTCAAATAAAGACTACTTCAGGCATCCATAGCAAAGGCCCAGGGGCCGAAGAGAGTGTGACCCTGCCCAACCTTGCAGCCCTACAGTCTCATGTGCTAAAGATCAAAAGCAACCAAAATAACACTTACTATGTTACACCATGCTATTCCAATACAAATACACATATTTTTACTTCATCTTTTCCTGTGCTTTAAGAAAAGAGAAATTTTAAAAAGCAAACAAACAAAAAACCTCCTGAAATTAAACCGGGTATGTCCAAAAGCCAAGCCTGTTATGTTTTATTACTTTCAGTTAATTTACACTAAGAGGATTTTTAGGAGTTCAACATACCACCACTGTCCTGTAATAATATTTCACAGTATAGCAAAAGATGGTGTCTTATTTTTCTTCTTGGACCAGAGCGAATAATTCAGTATTGAATGTTTCATAATCTGAGTCATAAATGTTGAAATCGATTACACAGAGGCATCAGAGAAGTCTCTCATTTTGCTTGCTTAAAAATCCTCTAAAATTCACTGAGACATTTACAATTCCCATGAAACCTGGGCTTCTAACTTGAAACTTTTTATTTCCCCCCGCCACTGTCAGGACAGCAACTTCAAGGACACAAGACTTGTTCAGAAATTGCAAGAACACTTAAACCCCCAAACAGTCTGAGAAGTGAATATGTGAGGAACATTGCTTATTCTGGCTTGCTTCTAGCAGTGAACAGGTATTACCAGTACAGAGGCACATGCTAATCCTCAGTACTGTGTAACCTCAGCAGCAGTCCCTGTTCCTCTGCCTACAAAGAATTTTACTATTTAATGAAGTTTCTGTTTACTGAAATTATCTTTTAACTCTCTAACACTCTCTTGATAGCAGAAGAATGCAACTGGATCCTCCCAGCCTTTTCTGCTCTAGGACACAAAAACCCATCCTCCTTTAGCTCTCTTCTCCTCTGTCATGTGCTCAGCCTTCTCCTCAGCCCCCCATTTCAGTGGTCACCACTGAATATATTAATTTGTCAGTTACTGCACTTGATTAAGAAAAAATGTATATTGCTGGTCGTCCTACCATAAGCAAGTCTAAATACAGCAGTGTAGAATGAAAGGCATTAAAGCCTGGGCTTTTTTCAAACCAGATGGGATTATGCTTATTTTCTACGGAACCAGTTGTGGTCCACTCTACAAGAGTCATCTGTACCCCTGTTGAAGAACATACAGAGCTGCAGTAAATCTGCTACAGAAAATGCAGTGAATCCAGTGTTGTTTGATGTTGTTCTTCACACACTTATAACTGACTCAATCCTTTACACCAAATCCAACACAAAGCAAACTAATGTTTGCTATTTTGGTACGTAGGTCAGAACTGATACTTGTCTGACTTCTCTAAGACACCCCCAGTGGAGGAGCTACCTAACATATAGATAGAGCCTAACAGAAAGGGTGCAGCTCAAGGTACTGTGGCAGGCAAGAAAAGGGCACTGGCAACACTATTTTGAATTCTGAATATGCTGCCTCTGGAAAAAAAGTCAGTGAATGATTAGGAATTTATAAACACATTGGCCATTTAAACAATTGAGCTACATTACATTCAGTACTGCAGATCTTCATCCACCTATAAGCACCGTGAAAACTTTTATTGCAATGCTTAATTATTTTCTGTTCTGCAAGCTGATGGAAGCTCTGGGGCAGATCAAAGGAGCTGATGGAACAACCTCAGCAGCCCGCTCATTAGACCTCCTGTATGACCTACACTGGGCAGGATTTTCTGCACAGAATGTTCCTCTTCCCCAGCCTCACAAGGCAAATTAGAGTACATCCAATTAAGACACAGAGAAAGCTTCAGTTAGAAGGAAATAACCTAATTCAGATTTCTCCGGGACATGAGGGTGATATATCCATCTTTATTAAAGTAAACAGAACAAAGATAACAATGCTTCACAGTCCAGGGCCAGAAAACAACCCTTACTGTAAACAGAGGGTTTAAATATTATTCTTAGAAGGATCATCTTTTAAAAAGAGTTGCCAAAATGTTCACTGGCCAGAGCTACTGCACTCTGACTTGTAGGAAGTTGTATTTTCTAAAAAATGTTTTGCCTTCTTGATAACCTGACATAGGGCCATCCCACACACAGCTTGTTTTGTGCTTGTTTCACATCTTGCAATTCTCCCTCTGTTGGTCATATTTGCAGCACTATATTTCACTACCACGCTGATCAACTGGTTCCCTGTCATAATCTTTGGAATCACAGAATCATGTAGGTTGGAAAAGACCTTTAAGATCACCAAGTCCAGCCATTATACTAACACTGACAAGTCCACCACTAAATCATGCCCTGAGTGCCACATCTACACCTCTTTAAAATACCTCCAGGGACAGTGACTCAAACACTTCCCTGGACAGCTTGTTCCAAAGTTTGACAGCCCTTTCCACAAAGAAACATTCCTAATATCCAATCTAAACCCCCCCTCCCTACAACTTGAATCCTATCACTAGTTTACTGGGAGAAGAGGCCAATCCCCATCTTGCCATAACTTCCTTTCAGAAAACTGCAGAGAGTAGTAAGGACTCCTGAGCCTTCATTTCTTCAGGTCAGACACCCCAGCTCCCTCAGCTGCTCTTCACAGGACCTGTGCTCCAGACCCCTCACCAGCTTTGTTGCCCTTCTCCAGACACACTCCAGCACCTCAAAGCCTTTCTTGTAGTGAGGGGCCCAAAAGTGACCACAGCACTCGTGGTGTGGCCTCACCAGTGCTGGGTACAGGGACTGATATCCCTGAGAAAACATACAGCAAAACCATGCCAGAGATAAGAACTTCCAGGTGTGCTGGAAAACACCGACTGCCACAGAAGAGACTTGGGATTTGTGCATTTGTTTTAATGCAGTATGTGTTCTCTCTGGCATCACCAGGGAAAGAAAGTAATGCTGGTATCAGACAATCTTATATAAAGCAAAGTATTTTTAGAAGGCTGTATTCCACTGTCTCCTGATTGTACAACAGTCTCCTGGAGAGGAGCACGGGTGTGAGGGGAAGCAGTGCCCACCAAGAGGGAAGGGCAGGGCATGTGCTGCCATCAGGGCACAGTCAGACCCCCTGGTCACTCCCAGTACTGTGCACCTGCTTTGCAAAGCCCCAGAGACTCAAAGGGCTTGCTTTGCTTGTTGCATGGTTTTTCAGAAGAGGAGTATTACCCATGTTAGAGATGTGTCCACCACACAGTAAGGTGGGGAGGATTTAGTGAAAATGAGTAACTCTGTTGTAAACCTTTTATGCCTTCCAGCTCAAGGCTTCAAAGCATTTCACAGCTGCTGGTGTCCCCTCAGGGCTCCCCAGAAGGAGGCCATCCTGAGCACGATGGCTCCCACAGTGCTCCCCTCCAGTGCTGAGCTGTTTTGGTTTTAGCTCTGGCAGGGAACGTTTCAGTGGCATCAGTGCAGATCTGTTCTGCTCCACGGGCAGCCTCCTAGGCTAATACATGAGTTTTAAAACCTTACTTAGTAAATATCAGATTTCATATAGTTTCATATCTACACTTCCCACCCCAGTCTCAAGGCTAAGGACAAAAGCAATAATTTAACTTTGCAGCCCTTTGCTGCTGGTCTCCTTTGCCCCTCCCCAAGATTTCCAAACAGCAAGCATTACCACTTCCCTAGCAGGCACTCCAAGCCTACATCAACATAAAGTCAAGAGAGGCTGTGGCATCTCTTCAGGAGCACAAGAGAAAACAAGACCCAAGACACCCATTAACCCAGTCCCTTCCAGTTCTCCCCACTCCCAACTGGTAGGAAGTAGAAACTATTTCAGCCTGCTCCTGGGTTTAAAGAGTCAGCTGCCAGGACGAAAGACTATGGAAAATGTCCTCTTAAAAAGACTCACAGTAAATGAGAAAGGTCAGCAGTGACAAAGCTGCTAAAGAGACAGTAACTGTAGCTAATTAGATGGGCTGCTGCCTGGCTGTCTGTAACCCAAGGATTTGTCTGTGAGATATTTTAAGTTTTTGGGGCCTTGCCACCCTTGCATATTATGCTGAAGTAGTTCATACAACACAAAGATGTTTCTTTTCCCTTTCTTTTATTATTTATACCTTAAATACATCTTTGTGTTCTCCTTTACATCTTTTTTTTTCCCCTAGAAAAAGTAGGCAAGGTTAGGTAAAGGACAGAGCTGCAAAACCTTACATACCCAGCACTAATGGACACCAGTGAACTTAGACATATTTTGCAGGTGGCAATTATTTCAGTGCAAATTTTTTTCATTAGGAAAAAGTTCTAGCATTTGAAAATGTCAGCCCCAACTTTTTCCTAACGCATTTTTTAGTTCAAAATTTAAAAAAATTCCTGTTAGGGTCATTTTAGCTTGTCATCTCCAAGTCAGCATCTTTATTCCTTTCTTAGCATGTCTCTGTTCTTTCCCTGCAGGAGATAAGCCGGGGGATTTGCATGCTATTTTCTCACTGACTCATTTTCCAAATATGGCCATTTAACAAATATTATTTCTGCAGGCAGCCATCCCCTTCAGATCCTTCATACAGGAAATTACTCAATCAATAAAGTTAATTTTCCCTCCCCCCTGAAGCAGCCACCCACCTCAGCAGATGTTCAAAAACAGGCTAAAACAAAGCTGGAAACTATTTGAATCCCAACATCTCTTGCCAATGTCCTCCTGCAGCTAAGGTTGAAATTAATACTTTATCTATACGAGGAAGCAATGCAAAGAGCAAGACTGTGTTCTGCTTCTTTAATTAGCTGACTGAAAGATTAATAAAGAGTAGTGATGAGCTCTGGTCTGTTCTCACTGGGTTTAGAGTCAACCCTACTATAAATACTGTTTTTGTGTTGAAACAAATTCAAAGGTGACATTAAATGTAAGTAGGTGTCCCCTGTGCACAGCACAAATTATCACCATTCTAAGTCCAACCTATGGTGATAGAGGAACCAGTCCCACTGTCTTGTTTCATCCCAAGAGGAGGTCCACACTGGAAAGAAAGAAGAGACTCACCTGGAGAGCTGGAGGAAACCCTGCAGCTTATGTACAGATGCCACCAAGGAGACCCTCAAAACCAGCAGAGTAGGGTTTGTTTTTGCAAACCTGTGGGAAGTAATAAACGATAGCATTGATCACAGAAAGAAATTACACAACAGCACTTCTGTTTATAATAAGAAAAATGAGGTTCAATATTGCATATACTGAAAAGGGGACCTTGGGATCTAATCTAATCTGCTTTACGTGAACCTGAGGTTCATGGAGAAAGTCCAGTCTTAAACTGAGAAAGCTCAAAATTGGTTCTCCTTCAGAAGGGTCTTACCACAGCCAAATTCTTGTCACATACAACCTCCCTGATCCTAAAATATTGGCAAAGGCAGTGCAGAAGTTGGCCCAGTTTAAATTTCCATGGTCACATATAGGTAGAAGTGGCACAGGATTTAGTGAGTGCATTAGCTGGACTTAGATACTAAGTTCAGAAGAAAACAGAAAAATGAAGGTTTAAATTTAATGTGTAAGAAAAAAGGAAAAAAAATACAGGTATTCTCAGGCATAATATCCAGACAGCTTGTTTATAGCTGAAGCAGGTCTCCCCAGAGGCCAAGGGGTAAAAAATAAAGAGCACTGTTATGGAGAAGAGGATTTCATGGGTGAAGCATGCATTCTGAAATTACTCAGAAATGCAGTATCAATGCAGAGCATTCCTCCTTGCAGTATGTACAGCATAATGTAAGAGAGGTGTGAAGGAACTGGAACCCTCTATTGTAAGCCTATGATATGAAACTGAAGCCAAGAGAAAAAACACTATAAATAATGATAGAAAAGAGAACAAAAGGAGAAACTGATTTATCTACCTACCATTTAGAAGGATATTAGATTAATATAATGCATTCTTAACTGAGTACAGCCAACTAGGGCACTTACAAAACAGATATACTCACATACCAAAAATAATCCTTCTGTCTCTACAGCATCAAGGGTCTCACTACCATGGGCATGGCAGGGCACTATTTATGTTTCAGGTGTCACCAGTTAAGAGCCTGTCTCCTAGAGTTTAATCTCCTGGGAGTCTTCTGAGTTGAAAAGTGAGGAGAGCCAGGGTACAGGGCTGGGCTGCTACAGATACCCCAGGAACCTGTCTGTGAGTTTGTACCACCCCATGCAGGTGAGATGTGAATTTTCCAGAGTAGGAGCTACATGGGGAGGATGCCCCATGCTTTGACGTGCTAATAAGGAAGGATGGCTGAGTACAGCTTTGCATTCAGACCTTAGCAACTGCACGTACCTGTGGCTGCTGGTTTAGCAGCAATTTCCATCCTGCTGACACACCAGCACTGGAAAAGGAGTTGCAAAGGAATTAACCACTGTAATTTCAAGCAGAGCTGTTGCTGTTAAAAGGATAAAGACATTTTAATGATGAACAGAGGGAAATTTTCTGTAAGAAGATCTGGTAAGTCAGTACCTGATTTGATAAGCAATCCAACCTGAAAGGATGGAAATGGGTTAATACAATGCACCTGGCTTCTTAAGTGAGACTGACGTGAAGAGCAAGCATAACCCTCATTTCTGCTGGTAAAATCAATGGCAAAAGCTTATGGCTTCACAAGCCCATTGACTGCTTGAACTGAATTGATAATGAGACTGTGGGCAAAATCCTTCTGTGATTTAAACAAGTACCTGTGATACTTACCATATATAATGAGCTTAAAAAGCAGAGGTCCAGCACATTCCTACCAACAGCTCCTGAGTATGAGTAACTCTTCTGCTTATCGCCAGGCAGCAGAGTAACAGGTCAATTTACCTGTTTTTCTACTTAACTGCCTAGGATAAATGCAATCAGAAGAGTCCAGCTGTGTCTCCTGTTGACCAGATACTGGATATTACAGATGTTGCTAGAAATGTTTACTACGTAAGAGCTACAGCTGCAGAGAGGTGTTTGGTTTGTCATTCTGCCTGGATATGGAGTCACTGTTTTACTAACACCAAGCTCCTAAAGATCAGAGCTGATGACAGACTGCACGCAGATGGAGCTTCCAGACCTTAAGATAAGTCTCTACACCTCCTCCCCAGCTATCACATCTGATCTACAGCAGCTGTCTCCTGCATTTAAGCTCAATTTTTACCTAACCACAGTAAACATATCATTTACAGTTCAAAATCCTGATTTGGACACATCTGAGCCCAGGGAGAGGTTGCTCTGGACCGATCATTAACAGCAGTACATTCTTTGCTAACAGCTTAAGGTTCAACTATTGTCCCTGTACAAGAAAAAGGTCAGATATTAATGAACATGGAAAGCATCTATAAAACCATTAACAAGTTCTTTTTTTTCTCCTCTTTTATTTTATTCACTTTTGCTTTGATGTACATTTCAGTTATGTTTAAAACCACCTGTAGTTTTTCCTGTTTACTAGCACATTTTCCATTCACAGATTTTCATTTGCTGGTGTCCTATTTGCAGTCTCCCCATGCCACTGAAGGCCTCTCAGTGCTAAAGGAGGAGCTTTGCCTTCTGGTCTTTGAGGATGGGGTTTTACCATTAAATTTAGAAAAAAAAATGCTGGGGGCTTTTGGAAAACTGTTAAAAAGTGATTTTTCTTTGAATGCAAAGCACAAACTCTTCATGTGCATTTCACTCTTAAAAAAGATCTAGGTGTGGGTCAAAACTAAATAAGCCATGTTCCATCTGATTCTGGAGAACCATGGAGGAACTTTTCCTCCCATTCCTTGGAATGGATGCATGTACTTGCTTTGTGTCCCATCCTAGGACCATCCTGGTCTTGCACATATCCACATTGCCCTGCTGACAGCAATCAGCTGTGAGCTGTGTTGCTGCTCCCCACTCTTAGATTCACTTCAGCATTGGAGTTTTGCTGTCTTGCCCACATATTTATGGAAGTCAGGGAAAATCTTGCCACTTCCCTTTGTGAATTTTGTTACCGCACAACCAGAGCCTCTGAAGTGCTGCTTGGAAGGAATTTGTGACACTTCAGGCATTCTTAATGCAGCATTCATGGATCATCACTCACCAAAGATGGATTTTTTTCTCCTTTTCTAAATATTACTGATGCATGAAGAGAAATTCAGTTCAGCTTTGGCTCCTAGAATTAAAAATGTCTATGTGCCTTGCGGTCTCTTGCACTAGAGGTGCTTGTACCTGTAGGCTTTTAGAGATGATTATAATTGATCCTGAACTGAAGTGGAAATAAACACATTTGACTTATGGAGTCAATGGAAATAATCATCAGCCTCTGTGAGCACTACATTTAGGTAAGTTCTCTGAGCAGCAGGCTACAACCTGTAATGCTTTTGCTCTTGGGACATGGTATCTTTTCTTAGAAGCTATTAATACTATGAAGCACTGTCTTGTGCTTACTTTCTCATAGAAATCTTTAATTTATATTCACAACTCTGCACCCTTTACCACAGTATTTTCTACTGCTACAACTCTCAAACAAATATTTATTTCAGTGGTCACTTGTGGACAAATAAAAGCAGAGAAGATGATGATACAGCTGCTGCACAACAGGTGCTTTTCCTTCCCCATGACCTCTGCTCCCAAAGTGTTTAGTAACAAGAAACTTGTGAATCCACAGGCTCAGTCTTGCACTGGGTTTCATAGCCTCAGTCTCAAGCTGATGGCCACACCAAGTCTTCTGGCTTCTGCCAGAGCTTCTGCTGCAACTCTAGAGCAAGGCTCTAGGATGCTCTTCCACCGTTTTCCAAGCTGAAGCTCTTTGGTAACTCATAATGTTAGACTGCAAACAGTAGCTGGAACTAATTCTACACTTCCTAGTAGTAAAATGTGAGGACATCTAGAAAATACCATTGTATCTGCTGGCTACCTACTTGAGTCCTGCCTTGGCCACAGTTAACAAGATGGGTGATACTAAAAATGTTTATTGGTGAAAGGTAACATACTTTGAAATACAGTATTTTTTATACAACCTATGGGAAAAGATCTTGTATACAGTGAAGTGTGGTGTACAGGTAGTGTGGCTAGCAGTGACCTGAACTTGTACAGGGGTTCAAAACACAGCCACTGCCTATCTGCTGCCAGCTTCCACAGTGTCTGTAGCACAGAGCTATGAATAGCTTGAGCAGTGCACAAATGGAACTTGTACTCAGCTGCTTGGCTCATTACTGCTCCGTGGGGTGGCTGCCTGGTACTCCCTTGTGTTGGTGTGCTGAGCAAGTTCCTCCACATGCTGCTGTGATGCTGCATCTCTGGAAATTCTTGTCCCCACCTGCTGTTGTGCAATTGAGAGAGATGAGAACTGCCAGAGAGGTGAAGGCTGAATTTCTTGTGGGCTATCCAACTTTGGTTTTAGCCAGTCTCCTCCTATTGTGACTAGCAATAGATGACATCAGAAAATTAGTATACAGTCCTCTTGTGTGAAAGACAAGTAGGCTCTCTTACCACATCCACCCCCTTCTCAAAATCCAGAAGATATTAGAACGAACTTAGAAGAATTTAGCTTTTCTTCAGCTTCTTCAAGTAGTGATTATTGTAGTTTCCCCATGCTGAGAAATAAGACTACATTAAGGCTCATAGGGATAAAGCATTTTACTCTGAATTTTTTTACCTGAGAATTTGTTTTTCATAGAATAGTCTTGGCCAGGAGGTGCAGGCAGAAATCAGTGTTTTGAGGCTGATTACAGACGGTAGGCAGCTCACAGTGCACTCACTGAAAGGGTTTTACTGGCACTTTCTCCAAAGTCAGGGGATAGGCCTCAATAGATTTAGGTGTGAATTCTGATTTCACATTAATGTTACCTTGAAAACTTCTCTTGCAGTTGAATTACTTTCTTGTGCTAAGTTGCTCTATTCTACTTTCACCTATGGCCATGTTGCCATGGCAAAGTCACTCTTGCATGTGTATGTTTTAAATACACAGTCTACAAAGCACTTTGGATTCATTTGACAGGGTAGGCATCTATTTTCCAAGTGATTTTCTTGTTTTAAATACAATCTGTAGAACAAATAGAGAATGGTATCAGTAGGCCATTTCATATTTCTGCAACAGGAGCACTAAAAGCCAATGTACATGTGTTGCATGGTACACATGTATTCTTTAAGCACATGCCTTTATCTGATCAGGCATCTACATAACATGTTTGGTTTCATGCTGTTATGCTGTGACATAATACCTTGTGGTTTCTATAGCAAGTATAGAAAACTGAATTGTAGCAGCCCTTGGTTGAAAACAAGAACAGTACAGATTTTATCTCTCATAGGATCACTTCTCTAAAAAAGCTATAGCATAATTTACATGTTTATTATTATATTAACAAAAATTTTCACTAGCAAACATTTTTGATTTTGTCTGTGAATAAATAAAAGTAAAATCACATGGGTATTGCTCTGAACATGCACATTCATCCACTGAAAGTATTAGCCAGAGAGCTTTTCAATAGGAATTTTTCCAAAGCTGAAAAACAAGTTGCATATTGCTTACCTCAAGCAGACTAGTAATGTTCTTTGCTTATTTATAAGGTACTCTGGAAGCACATTTTCACTCTAAGAAGAAAGATTCTGCAACCAGCAGAAAGTGGAACAAGGGGTAGGTTGACTGCTGCAAGTTACAGTGCCATGCAGCAGTACAGATCCATGCCCTTTTTTTTTTTCTCTTGTTCCAGGAATTTTCATTACCAGAGAATAACAGCCTGAGTTGAACACTTGAAGAAAGAGAAAAGGTCTACAAGTCACCAGTGGAATTGCTGTTTAACATTATAATGCAATCAACACTGGAGAAAGTAGATATAGAGGTACAGATGCCATTCTGAATGCCATTTGCTGCCAAGGAAATTGGGAGTACATCTCTTTCTCTTTCCTTGTTAATGGCTTCAAATACACTCCATGAGTTCTTCATTAGTAACAAGGTGCTTTGCAAATTCAACATCATAAACTAGCAAAGGAAGGAGCAGCAGTGAACTTCCTGAGCTCACTTTTTAAGATCTTCAGAACTCCAGATGTTGGGTGCAGTGTAAGGACATGATGAGCACACAGAGCACTCTATGTCTGCATCACTTTTAGCAGGTCACAGGGAGGAGCACAGGAATAAAACATGTTTTAGAAACTAGTCAAGACAAAAATCATACTACTTTAAGACATGGACAGAAAAACTAAAGGAGGAATACTGGCTAGTAACAAGTTCTGCTGGTTATAGAGATGTACTAGGACATTAAAATCTGTAGAGGCTACTGGGAGCAGGACTGGAAGTCTTCAGGGACACTGACATAAGGAATTTAAAGTGTCTCCAAACCTAGTATTAAGCAAAGCTTTTCTTAAGAATATGTTTATTTTTGTAATTATTCTCTGTATCTATAAATGCACTTACTGCAGTTATTTGTGTACTGCAGGAAAGGACAGAACTTTACCTATAAATAGTTTAGAAAAGATAGACAGTGTTTTTACATATAAGAATGTTTTCTTTTCCCGTGCGAGTTTAATGGGACAGATGCCAACGCTTTTATGAATTATGAATGCAGCAGTCTTCTTTCTAAATGAAGATGTTGGAAGTGTGCCACTGGAATGAGGTGCTCATATTACATACTGCCAGCAAATTCCTGTTTCTTTAATGAAACCTAAATTACAAAAGCACTTTTCTTTTGAAAAACATTACTCTTGCCTATAATGACACCGCATAGCATATTCTCCTCTAGAATAAGAGGAAAAAATAATCAGGGTAGAAAGCAATTTGAATCACAGTTCTAACAGGGAAATTCATATGCTCTGCCCCTGATGTAAACAGCTGTTTGTATACCACCTACCTTCCTCCTTCAATAAAACACAATCCAGGTTTATGACTGATCAGGCATTTGTTGCTATTTTTATGCATGTCTTTTCTTCCCCCACAATGATTCTCTTTTTAGCTACTTGAAACAAAGTAATTATTTAAAATAGTTTAATCACCAGCATTTTTAATGGCAAACTTGCTTGAGGAAACGTTGCTCCCTACGTAGGAGTAGGATTTTGCATTTACATATGATTCAATTTCTGTTTCATAAAGAGTGCAATAACATTATGTAGAAGCATTACATAAAGTTTGGGGTTTTTCACTGAGTGACCTTAAATTTCAAGAACACTTTTAGGAGGAGAAGTATTAGTCTGTGACATCTGACAAATCTGGAGGTCAAATATCCCATGTTGAAAAGGTTCAAGGAAAGACAGTGAGGCTGCACTGCTTCATCTGCCCAGGTTACACAGCAGGTAATGGTGCCACAGCTGCTCTTTGCCTGGGAACAGATAAATGCAATGCAAAGAACAATTCCTAGTTAATCATATGTACATAGTGACATATATTATACATACCTTCACATTTTGTGCTCACAAGCAATTTTTATCTTCTTCTGCTAATATGTAGAAGGATTTTACAAGAGGATGCAAAATGTTCTTTGCCTCAGAATATTTTAATTTAGTCAGCAATCCTTTCTATTATTTCTCAGTCTGAACCACATCTCAGATGGTGGTATTGGAAGTTTCACAGTAGCATCTCGGATAAAAGGTACAAGTTCCCTTGAATAACAGCTCTCCCTCCATTATTTTTATTTACAATAACTCAGTATATGTTATGAAGACTGTTAGTTCACACCATTTGTAGGGATATCCTCTAGTTTCCAATTAGCATGGACTATCTTAGAGTGTAAACAACCCAACAACATAATAAAGGGTAGTCAGAAGGTAAATGCACAGAACAATAAATATGGAAACCATATTAACCCAGAAAAACATCAAAATGGAAAAAAAAAAAAGCAGTGAAATTAGGTTAAAAAAAAGTGGTAGAAGCTCTGTGGACTGTTTTTTTAAAACAGAGGCTCAAACACAGTCACACTCAGTAACCCACCTGGTTGTATTTTACAAATGGGGTGCCAAATCCAGTCAACTTTAGTGTTAGGCAGACTCTGCACCTGTGAAAATTATTAGCACTCTATGACATTAACTAGAACAAAATCAGGCCAAGTGAGCATACTCTGATTTTTCTGGGATGCATAATATTACTGCATTATGTCTCCTACTCTGCATTTCTGAGTTGACAGTGTGCTTGCATGATTAAGATATAAAGCCAGTAAATGTTTTAATTCAAATATTATTACAAACTAGAGAGAAGTCAGGTAAAACCAGAGATTTTTTTATTGCACAAAATAAATTATATAGAAACAATGCAACAAAACAACTCGTATTGTAGGCTGCACAACAGATGTTACAACATGAATATATTTATTGCTTTGAGAAAGGAGCAATTCAGTGCTAGTAAGCAGATTAGTTGTACTTCTTGCTCATCTAGATTTTTCATAAAATTAATCCAACTGGGCTAGAGGCATCTTGCAGCATATGGGTCAGGCCAAATTGTCATTTGTTATCAGCCATTATAAAGGTGCTGTAAACCTTCTTCACATTAGCACGAAACACTCAGTGTAACATCACCAGTACTGAGCCATACAGGTAGTTCATTATTAGAAATATTACACACCAGATACATTTACACACAAGATCCTAAAGGCCCCTTTACGGGGTTTGCGTGAGCTGTTTTTCTGAAATAAATCTTGCTTACAAATGTTGATGCAGCTTTGAACAGGCACACTTTGCCCTATGTCAAGAGGCACAACCACGGGGTTTTGCCAAAAACCCCCAAGTACCAGCACTTCCCTCACCTAATTGTAAAATTGCTCCCTAGTGCTGACAGTTACAAGTGTCTCATTTTTTTTTCAGGGCCACACTCAGCTTCTAAGATTAAAAAATCCTCCCACATTCCTTTGGTAGAACTGGGTGAAATTTACAGTGCTTTTTAAAATAAAAACACAACATATTTGGTTATTCAAAAGATACAAGCCTGCAATACTGGTATTGCACTCAGATCAAATGGATTTAAGTTTTTAAACTGCTACGTCGTGGACCCTGAGATGTTGACCCTAATGAATTAATACAGAACTTAGGTCTTAACAAAAATTATACAAATGGACAATGTTCATATATTAAAACACATCATATCCTTATCAGTTGCAAATCTTTGTGAAGCATGCACACAAGTGAGAGAATGCCATTTCAAATGTTCATAGTATGAGTCAAATTCACCCCCAACCTGACAAGGAACATAAGTATTTACTCATCTGAGTCCCTAACAATAACTTCTACTGCTAGTGTACACACTCAGTGGTGCAAAGCTTCTTTACTTGTGGGAAGGTTAATATGATAAGACTAAATTTAAACAATATTAGCCACCCATGAAAGGAAATTAAGTGAAGAAGTGGGAAGTCTGGGTCATTTCAAGTCTTAGCTACAAGGACAATTAAGGAAAGTCGCTCCACTAAGGTCAAGGTGAAGAACTCAACTGAGCATTAGGTTAGCCCATGCAGTAGATCCCTGGAGAATCCCACTGAAATAAGTAAATAGATTTTGGATTGTACACTAATAACTACAAATATGGTTGTCACCAATTGCTGTACTTTAGCAGAATTCTTTGCTTTACTGTTTTTTGCCCCTGAAACTATGTTAATGCATTATGATGAATTGAAATACAATTAAAAGTGAGGTTTCAAAGCGCTGCAAAAGATTACAAGGAACGAATTATTTTGAATTTAAAAAGTATTATTTGTAAAAATTCTCAGAAACTTAGTGATGCAGTCATGTTTCATGCATGTACCCAGGAGAAGTTTCCTCTGAAGGAAAGTAAGTATTCAACCTGACTAATCTTGAACACTTTTTCATCCAGGGGACTGTTTTTTAAATACTGTACGTAAAATTCTGTCAACTTTTGATAAAGATGTTTATAAGTACAGCAAGATTCAACTAAATAACCAAATATACCCTGAAATGTCCATTAAAACACACACATCACAAAAAATGGGTAGTATTTTTTATACCTATTATGAAGTATAAAAGTTGTAAGGCAGGATGAAGCTAATATTGAAGATGAAAAACAGCACCACCAGCCTGTGTTTTGCAATTAGCTTTCTGCTCAGACACAAAATATATTATCATAGTCAGATACAATTGCTTAAGGTGAGAAATGCATTTAGCCCAGCTGTACTAACCATACAGCTTCACACAGAATAAACATTCCATAAATCAACAGAAAATGCAATTGAGCACAAAAAATAAAAATATGTAAGTGATTCTCTAAGCAGCATTTTCTTTTCTTTTTTTTTCTCAAAACATTAACATAGATAGATATTGGACTGATTAAATATCTACAAGTGCTTTTCCTTTACAAAAATACATATATTCTTAATAGTAGGATAGACTGTCATTAACAATGACCTGTGTTTTTTTCACTTCAATTTGAATGATTTATAAGCTAAATTTTACAACCACAAAAAGGTTTATTTGTAATATGATGTTATCACTTTTGACAAAAAGCTTAAAACATTTTATATTTTAAAACAAATTAGCAACATAAGATCACAATATGTTCTACGAGCTCCTAGGTACTGTGAGGGCAGCTTTATTAAAACCTGGTAACTACTGATCAAATGCAAGGAAGCATTAGAACATTATTACTGCTCACCATAGGCTCCTTTCTTATCATAACTTGGATCACAGCTTATATAAGGACACTTAGGCCCCCACCCCCAAAAAATCCATTGAGAGTAACTCTATAGCATCTATTCAGTAGCCTGGAACATCTAACAATTCAGGCTTTGCATTAATTTTAAAAAATGCAAAATATTTTTATTTCGATTGTTAAGTCTGCAGTAAGGGAAAAAATGATGCATTGCTTCATGTTTATGCTAAGAAGCTTGTATTTGAGAAAAAAATACTATCAGTAAGCATTTAGAATGAAATCTTTCAGCCAGCTAAATAAATTGACCTATTACATTCCAGTTTAGTTAATCACTATCCTGGAAAAGGAAATCAAGATATTTGCATTTCTTTATTCTCTCTGTTTTACACTGCACAAGTAAACTAATCACTTCTTGCTAATCAACGGTCTCACATCGAAGACAGCAATGCCATTTGCTAAAAAAATAGCTATAAAAATCTGTAAAACATACTTAATATCTTCACATTATCCTCCAAGTCTGTCCTTTTGACCCTCCAAAATATCACTGAACTACAACTAGAAACCCCAAAGTAGCTTGGTGACTATTTTGTGCTTTGGAAGGTTTACAGGATTGACAGCACACTGAAGTTTTTGTTAGTTCACAGGCCAGGTATAGCAGACACATCAGTAATGCAAGCCTTTGTGCTTTTCTTTGGGAACATGGGCTAGGACTCAAAGAGCTACTCTATGTGTTAACTCAACCTTTATGCTATTCCTGTTGTTTTTTTCCTTTTGTTTTGGAAACTGCTAGGTGTGCCTAACCCTTCAGCTTGGTGACACAGACAACAACTACCACCAGTTCAGTTCTGCTTGATTCATTCCAGGTGTACCTCTTGACCTCTGCACGCCAGAGAAGTGTCAATGTCATATTCCAAGTCAGTTTCTGGGTGGCTTTACCTTTGGTATTAAATAGGTCCCTTCAAACTATTAGGCAATCAGATTATCCATAAAAATAGTTTATTTTAAAAAACCCTGTTTATTATGAGCAAACTAAATATTTGACAACAAAGACTAATTTTAAATTGATTAGTATGTGATATTTTTCAATAAAAAGGGAGCATGTTTAATTTTACTGCATCAAAATTCAGGAGACAACAGGAACAACATCTACCACACTCAATATTAATACTAAACTGAATTTTAGGAGTAGAAGACCATCATAAAACATGTGCCTTGCACTTTGATAATAAACATCTTCATTTGTAATAAAACCCTCAGTATATTAACTAGCAGCAAAATGTTTTACTGTTGCAGTGATTTTGCTTATTGTATAGCAACCTTCTCTCAACTCTTACTTTGCTTTCCACTCACTATCATGAGGAAAAAGGAAAATGCACAGTAGCTACTTCTGTTCACCTCATCCTGTCAACTGTCAGCCACATTAGAAGCGTTTCCTAAAAATACACATAAAAGTTACTTCAAAGAAAAGTATGCCTAATGGTTCAGGTAAACAAGCAAAGTCAAACCAATGCCCCTCTTTGGTTAAAATTAATGTAATGGCAAAAAATTCCACTTGTAGACATCTTTCATTCCATAATTTCTCCTCCATCCTGAGCTTACAGAACTTGGTCACCTTCTGCGAATACGAAAGATATCCTGGACATTTCTACCCATCTACAGAGCTCCTCCCTTTCACTGCTACACTCCAGAACCATACCGACCTAAATTGCTTACTAGGGAATGAAACTACATCTTTACTCAACTGTAGCAGCAAGCTACCTGAATTCAGATTTATGGCACATGCTTTGGATAGAAGAATCTTCGGGAATTTGTTAATTACTCAATTTCTTATTCTGGAATCTAATGTTTTAATCTGATCTACAGACAGTGTAGACAGTAGTTAAAAAAGAAAATCAGTAGGTAGCTCTGCTTATGAAGAAAAAAATATATTAACATTACAAGATCATCTGCTGGAGGACATTCCTACAATGGGTGTTTCATCTGAGGTCTGAAGGTCAGACAATCCCTGTGTGACAAAATTAGCGGAAAATGTGCTGCTGGGAGCTTTTCACATTTCCTTTAGGGTGAATCAATTCCTTTGTGTCTTGGAATTCATCCTGCAGCACATTCCAGTGTAGACTCCAATCCTTACTCAAACAAGTGTCTTTAACTTAACCCCTTGTGAAGTATGGCCTTGTTAAACTGGCTAAAAAGGATTCAAAATACAGAACTGTGAAAACTGCTGAAATCCATGAGAGTTGCCTGATGAATGACATCTGTCAGCTGACACTGGATGTGCAATTTCACCTTTAATAATTCCTCAATGTTTTTACTTGTTGAGTATGAAAATGGGTGGGGTATGGGAAAGGGCAAAATATGCGTAACAACCTAGAATTGATTACAGGACAGAGAGTGCCTGCTTAGACATTTTAACTGAGAGAAATAATAAGATAACAGCATAATGTAAAATGAGAGGGGAATATGCTGCATGATATATGCATTTCTGTAGGAAGCAAAGAAATGCCTTCAACCTGCCAGACTAAGTGAAGAAACTGGACTAAGCTCTTGAATAGGCAAGTAGGTCTTAATGCACTTTTCCAAGATAAAAATTAGTTTGACCAGTGCATGTAATTGACCAGTATTTTACGCAGCTCCTCTATACACAAGACTCAATCTGTTTGAGACTTAAGAAAGGCTTTGAACACCTACATGTTCTCTCCTATTTCTGCCAAAGTATCTGTCTGAGCTGGATACTATTCCTTTTGTTTCAAGTCCTCTCAAGAATGTTTTTTTCTGGAGTGTGAATGTCTCTTGTTGCCTTCAGTTATATGAAAATGTAAAAAACTCTACAAACAATACAGCTCAGTGATTGGTTCAATTAAAGGACTAAACCCTGGCCTATTTTGTTATTTTAAAAAGCAGCAGAGAAGAAAAATGTTTACCTCTCTCCCAAAGTCATGTGTAATAGTTATACATGGGAGAGATGAGATGAAACTCTGGACCACTACTTCATTTGCAGGAAAGAATAAGAGCCTAGCTTAAATCTAAACAGAATGAGATCAGTTTCTTTTCTCCTGCAGATACATTAGAACTGTTTTTCATAACAGAAAAGTCAAGTCAAATTGCAGAACCTATGGATAAAAACAGACCAATATCCAGAAATCCAGGGTCCCTTATGCAGAAAATGGAATATTTTCAATATAAACCTAATAATTTTCATATAATTTCTACTGAGATAAGGTTTAACTTAAATTATCTAAAAGGACACATTCCTTCTTATGCCTGTTTCCCCTGAAAGCTTCTCAATACAGCATGTTTATGAAATATTCTTGCTGAAAATATTATGACCATAGATAAAATACAGAAGCAAATATTACCCTGTCAAATGAAATAATGGACTGAAAAGGTATTCTCTATTAATAATCAGGCACTTTGCTTTGTATAACATTTTCAGTAAAGTCAAAATAATGTTTTTTTTTGCATAATAACTGCAAGCTAGCTGAGTATGCACAATATACTTATAACACTGCATACTCCTAGGATCCAAATCCCAGAAGCTTTCATGTGACAGTACCTACTATAGTGATGAGTCACTTAAGTTATTGTTTTAATTTTATTTGGTATTTCATAGAGAAAAAGAAAGTTTATAGAACTAGGCCCTTAGCTACCAGCAGTATAGTAATGCATGATGGAAGATACCTTTCTGGACTAATCATCTAATTCTATATTGTTTGAGACATTACACGATCTTTGTAAATTCTAGCTCACAGCTTGTTACTAGATAAATGCAGAAATCAGTTATGTTGCTTAGGACTGAACAAAAAGTTGCTTAGTACTTTCATTAATGAGTTTTTCACTTTTAGGCGAAAAAAAAAGGCAGCACCAAATGTGCTAAGTAAGAGATAGCAAGGTTAGGTAGCAGTGTGGAATTTTTTAGGTCTTATCCCTCTGCAGCTAGATGCTGCTGATATGGATAAGTCATAGAAACACAGTGGTAGCAACACTTATTTTATATTCCTATGCTTTACAAGCATGCAGTGGTGACACTTTGTCATGGAATGCTCAGAAGGTGTGACTCTATCCAGGCATCTGCTCTAGGATGGCATATGGTGCAGTCTGAAGGGAATGCTTAGGTACTCATTTAACTTTATCCCATCTTTGGCACACAGGAATCCGTACATGCATTCTCATATTCCTATGGTGCTCGAATACTCCTAATTGGCACAAATGAACTAAATATGCATATCTGTGGACACATGGCACATACATACTATATGGGAGAGAGATTTCCTGTAAAGAAGGCAATGCCTGTGCTATACAAGCTGCCCAGTTAAGATATGTATTTCACTGGCACTTCACTGTTACAAAAACTATTAAACTGTAGCAGCACTGAGGCGCTGTGCCATCAAATCAGAAATGCATAAAGTGTAGGTGGATAGCTCATATGCATTTAATGCCACCATTCTTAGCTGGGAACGTCGATTCAGAGCTGTCAGTATTTTCCATGCTCAAAATGAAGATTTGCCTTCTGTAATCCAGTTTTAACTGGCATCAAGAAAATACCATGAGTTAAACCAGTGTCCAATTCTAATCGGGAGAATGCATGGTGCTCTGAATTATGAATATAGAAAGTTATCAAACAGTCAAAGAAAGCTTCTATTAGTTGCCATTCCAAAGCCAATACAAAATAGTGCAATTACAGGGGTCCTGTTAGGTGGATGGATTAAAAATTTTGTGTTCCTGTCTTTTTAAAATAAGTCTGTTAAAATTTGTCAAAACAGCAAGTGCAATTGCTGTGAAAAAAATTGTGCCCTGAACCAAGCAGAAATTATGCTTAAGCATCCTACCATTAGCTTTGTGATAAACTGAAACAGGTGTTTTATGTCAAGCAAATCTACAGTGAAAATTCTGGTATAAAACCACATGAAATATATAAAAACTGTAAGGTGTCATTTGTATGTGCATGTAAATATTTACAAATAATATCCTATTTCTACCGTACAAAACAACTGTATATACTAAAGAGAAGAATGATTTGCAGTCAAAATGCATGCTCTGCTCTTCCAAGCCGCTCCATAAGGAGGACCTCTATATACACAAAGAATCTCGTTTTCCCTAGAGACTCTGCAGAGAAGGGCCCTCCCAACATCGAAAATCTTCTTTTGTCAGGTAGCACATCACAGACTGGGTGGGCAAAAAGATGACTGTTCCCTGCAGCCAGCATATGCACCCCTTCCCACCTGTGGGTGGGCAAACCAGTGCCTGTATGGGCCAGCACACCATGCCTGCAGAAAGGCGCAGCAGTTTCCTAAACATTTTGCTTCCCCAGTTCCACTGGCACCTGCACAATATGTGCAACTTTGACCTGCAATGGCAGGTTTCCTAAACAGACTATTACCGACAGCATCTTGGTTTCTGCATGTCACGTGGGCTTTGCGTGCAATGGGAGAATTCAACCCAACTATGCCTGATTCCTCAAGTCATCAATGTTCAAACTCCTAATACCATTCAAGGGGCCAGATTTAATCCACAACATGCTTATTTCTCCTACAGAACATATCAATGTGCATGAACATACACTTACAAAGGAGTTACAGCCTTGCATCCATATTTTATACTTGATCCCAAGAAATAATTTTCACTTTGTCTACTTAAGAATGACCAGCTCATTCTACATTAGCTTCTGAAAAATTGATTTGGTTCCTTTTTGCTGTATGCAAAAGGCAGAAAGAAAGTAAATACAACACTAGCAGGCATGTAATAAGTAGAAATTACACAAAGTTACTGAACTATAAGTATCTCCAGAGAATTTGAAGAGAAAAACTCAACTGACTTTTAAGCAGAGTAAAGATAACAGAAGACTACAGAAAACATACACATTGCTATGCTCCCTGCAGCATCACCAGAAACCCAAATAAAAATTCCATACTAGAACTGTTACATTTGCAATACCTAAGGCAATAATCACTTTTTATCCAGCATTACCAGGTCTTAGGAAAAAAGATGACCTGAACAATTATACTGGTCAGACTGCTTATCTTCAGTATTGCATTACCTCTAATTTTATGGAAAAAGTTTCATGATGTGACTTTAATGAAAATACCTGTAATGAATTCTAAACTCCAGACAGTTGCAAGAGATATGATAAGTAATTAAAGCTATATATTATTTTTGTCTTAGCATATTATATACCTCCGTCTAATCTTAAAAGGAAATGCTTAGTATGAAAGGCAACAATTATGTAAGATTTTGCCTTGATTGTAGTTTTGTAATGAAATTTATTTGTTCCATAGACATTTATATTATTTTAGCTTCATTTTTATCAAAGCTTAATTAAAAGAAATGTAATCTGACCAGAAGTCATTTTCCAAAAATAGGTAGTATCCCAAATTCCAATCTTCAGGGAAACCATAGAAAAGTGCAATCACAAAGGTTAAGCAATATTAGCAGAATCTATTTAGAAGATTTAAAATTACTATTTTGAATTATCATGTTCTACATCTCTTGTTAAGTGTAATTAATCTTCATTCACTGCAAAAGGACTGTTGCACACTCATGAGTGAGCTATACCTGGACCCATGGGAACCTTATCAAGAAATAGGTAGTGGCCCAATCACCACTTTTCTAAATATATTTTCTATACAAAATATTGTCAAGGTATAATCCTTAGTTATTTGTACAGTACTCTATGATTTAAACAACAATATTCAGTAAAATAGTGTGTGAAACTGCAACACCACATGGAATGAGCACTCTGCCATTTTGCAAATGTAATCAGTATTAGGACCAGAAAAATTTTCTAACACGCAAGCAAAAATATTCCATAGTTTTTGAATCTTGACTGTACACTTCATGATTTTGGCTATGAATTGCAGCACACCCTTAAGATACACAAATATCTTATGCACATTTCAGTAGCAGAATGGCACTTGGCTTGCGCTAATAGAAACAACAGAGATGCAACTGACAATTTTAAGAAAGACAATATCCTTATTTGCATGCTGAAAATCTGGCTGTGTCCCCCCAATCCAGGCACATCCATTCATTGTGCAATCTGTCGATGGGTAAACAAATAGTGCAGGATTCATCTCAGTGGGATCTGGCCCTTTGGTCTAACCGAAGTCAATTCTAGGTCGATATTGAAGTACCATTGGGTAAGACTGAAAACAAAAGCAAGGGGAAAACAACAACAAAAACAGACAAAGCATGAAGACATAATTCATAAACAATAAAAAGAATATGCAATTAAAGACTGCCTTAAGAATAACCAGAGCTTATCCCTAAGACACAAGTATATGACAGTTTTATTTATGTGAAATAATTCCATACATTTCAATGGTTAAATCCACATCTGTACTGCAAAGCTATTAGCTATCTGTCATTGCTACTAAATTTCTCTGTCTGCTTTCATGTACTTCAATATTTATATTTTATTACATATATATACTTGGAGTGCTCAAACAACTCATTTCTGTGTTGCTGTGCTTGATAAAAATCAATCTTGAAATTTTATTCTTTCTAAACCAAAGTATATTTACAGGTGATGTACATTGTCTGAATTTTATATATATGGAGGTTCCATAGTTATACTATTAAAAAAATAAAAAAGAAGAGGTCAAATTGCTGTCAGCTGATTTTCTCAGAGATGAGGGCTAACTTTCCCCCAGATCCAAACTCCTTAAACTCAGATCTAGTGATACATTTTTATTAGTTTCTATTGAAGGGGAAAAAATAAAACAAAATAAACCAAAATAAAATAAAATGGGAAGCAAATCAACTACTTCTTCTACTTCTTGGGTTCCTGAACTGGACAAAGATATCATGAAATGGAAGGCAAGAGAGGGTGGGTTTCCCAAAAGGGCCACAGAATACCTGAGCATTTGTTGCTTAAAGTGTTGTTTTACTAAATGCCCTAATTTTTCAGCCTGACAGCCTTTCATTTAAGTCTGAAGTTTTCCTCCTCATTTCATTAGGGTACAAGATGTTTTCTATAGTATAAAACCTTGGAAAATCTCATTGTCTCAGCAGTTGTATGGGCTTAAATACCTCTCTGCCACAGAACAAAGGAACAAAACTAATTTAAGGGTTTTTTTAATTGCAAATTTGGAAATATAAAGAATTATTACAGAAGCTATCAATAAAATCAGATATATTTTACTGCACCTTTCAAATGCAATGGAGACAAAAAACCAAAGATGTAGTTGCAAAGATCTATATGGGTTAATAGATTTGCATGCCATGCTAGTGAAATGATCATGAGAACTAAATGAGATCACAATTGCCAGGGACTTACAAACTGGAGTGCAGAGAAATCACAACATAAACCCAGAGGTATTAACAGTATCAGGAGCATTTAGGAGAGAAGACAGCACCATGTGCAGTCTAGTCCACACATGCAATTGAAAAACTTGTATCTGTATACCATAAATTACTTGGTCTTTGATTATTTTTCTATTGGCACAGGATATGACTACCATATTATTTAAATGCTATTTCACATGCTTTTCACTTTGATTATATGAATTGTCTCTACAAGTATACAAATCTAATTGGAAGTGCACACAGGCAGCGACAGAGCAGTCACCTCACTGAAATTGCCAAGTAAACCAGTGAGGCTCAGTGTTTTTGCAAACAAAATTACAAAACTGTACAAATAAAATACACTAAGCTGAAACAATTCTAATCATTGAAGCAGACATGAGTGCAGTAGGTTGCTCCCATCAGTAGTGGAGTGTGACCTTCCATACTAGTTTTAACTTTTTACTCATGCAAAAATATTATTTCAAACTTGCAAAGTAACTTTTAGAAACCAGTTCAAATAAAAATTTCTAATGAGGAAACTGAAATATTTTTTCAAATAGGTATAAACCAGACTGGTCAATGAAACTTAGAAATGAGATTCAGTTTGCAGGTTCTGGAGGTTTTGCTTTGTTATATAGTCTAGAGATTAAGGCATTATTCCATTTCTAATTTTAAAATATGTGAAAGAAATATAGTTTAGAAAAATCTAACATTTCATTACTCCATTAAAAAGGACATATGAATTCCCATGAAGAGATGAAACCAACATTGTCTTTTTTGATTCACACTCTTCAGTTTTGATCCCTTTGCTCAATGCTGCTTAGTTAGAAGGATGAGATAGGAAGAGGTAGAAAATCCTTTGAGACTGATATGGATATCAGCCTACAGAATGGCTTCTTTCAGACTAAAAAAAGAAACCCCTAAACCTTTTGAATGGACTGTGTTTATTCATGAAAAAAGCTTGCACTGCAGGAATGAAAATGCTTGGGCCTTGCTCACAGAGTTTTAGCACTTTGCAGTGAGGAATTATAAAAACTCCACAAGCTGAATTACAATTGAAGTGCTGACAGGACCTTAATGACTGTAATATGTACAGTCGTGAGTGCCTCTTACCTGATAAAAAGTGCCATCCTGTGAGCAGACTTGCGAAGATGAGCAGTTCTGACACCGAAACTGCGAAGGAGATGATTTTCTGATCAGATAAGAGGCATCCACAGCTGGACATACACATTTACCATTTATTGAATTTTTTTCTTTTTTTTAAGTTTCAAATGTAAAGCTCATAACTAACTTACTTTAAAACAGGAAAGACTTCTCTAATGAATACATGGACATTTTCCCTTTACTTGTCTACCTCATGTAAGGTCCACAGGTATGCCAGTGAAAACTCATGGTCAATAGTACCAAAGACATATATAATGGACTTACTTGATCTTCATTCAGAAGAAGAGATTGTCAATTAATTAGCACTGCAACTTCATATAGGGAAACAAAACCACAGGAGTCTATATATTACTGGATTTATCACCAGCACAGTGTAATTTTTACAGGTTTTAATAATCTCTGACTTCAGGAGAGCAATTTAAAACTACATAAAAGATGAACACATAACTGACTATACTCTGTGTATGTAAACACAACTTACAAACTTAATCAAGAGTTGTCAACTCATATTCACTTAAACATTAAAAGCTATAGCTCTGAGATCTTTGAAAAAAATTCACCAGTACGAGTGTCTTTTTTGTCAAGATGATAGTTATTGTTGCTCCCAATGCAATGCATCTGCCAAAAGTCCATTTGTAGGCAGGTGCTGCAGTTTGAAATGTCATGAAAAAATTTCATTATCAATAAAGTTGTTGCCTCAACACTTCCTAATAGTACAACCAATGCTAACAAAAATACAAGATGGCAAGCCAAACAAACACCCACTGGTTTCAAGGCAGTGTTGGAAAAAATACTACTTAAAGCTCCCTTATTCATGCAACATTGAGGTTTCAGAAATCATCAAATTTCAGTACAATATTACTTTCAAATTTAACAAATACCTGTTTATATACATTACCTTCCCTAATTCCTATCAAAATCTATCCTTCCTCCTGCCACTCCAGATTAAGGTAGAACTTTGAGAAACTCGTGAATTGTTAATGCCACAGTGTGTTTAATCCTCTGTCTTCTCTGTCTGTGCCCAAGTGCCTTTTACTCTGAGCACTAGCATGCTTAAAACAAAAAAAGAATACAGAAAGCTTGGACTTTTCTACAGATGAGCACATTAAGGTATGTTAAATGCTTAAACTGAGCTGCACTCCAACTTAGCCTCCACTAGTAACAATGGACAACAAACCTGCATATACTACAAGGCCATAAAGAGTGAAGAACAATCAGCAGCTACACAAGAACAAACATACAACAAAGGGAAGAAAAGGGGATATGACTTCTAACAAAAAAATTAAATATGCAAGGCAATATAAGGGCTACTACATCAAACTCAGAATCAGACCTGAAAAAAAAAGGCCGCTAAAAAGTTAAATATTGCAATTCTAAAATTGCACATGCAGCAAGGAAACCCCATTTGGCTGTTATCTGAATGTCAGTGTTATACAGCACATCTAAAAAGAGACGTGTGTAGTATTAACAGAAACAGTAATAAAATAATCAGATCTCACCAGTAACTTTCCTGTGTCACTTTCAGTTTACTGACTGAATAAAACAGGTTCTTACAGAAGAACTGCTGGGTCCAGATACCACAACTATTGTAACTCAAAAGGTCACCAAAAGCACATTTGCAGAAAAAGAATAAGTGCTTGTGTTTTCAGATATTTGACTTAAGACTCAGAGCAGAACCTGCATGTAAACATTGTATATCTAATATTTTGAAGTTTCAGAATCTACACAATATATGTGCTGCAGGGTTTCCCTCATAGGGTTTTACGTAAGAAATCCAGAAAACATGCTAAAGACATTTTTAAATACTGGTTTTTTGAAGGGTCACAGAATATATTTTGGACCAAGCTCTGAAAGCATGTATACCGTCTATAATAAATATACCAAAACATCATTTATTTGTAATGTAACAGTATTTACGTTTTCGCCTCTTAGTCTCCATCTTGTCATATAGATGAATTCCATAGTATGATCCTTCCCCATGATTTCTCCGTTGCATAGTACATCCAGCTTAAAATACAACAGAACAAACAGTAAGACAAAGGGATGCAAAATTTTGATGTCTAAATGAACTCCTAAGTGAATCTCACAGTTAATCCCTCAACTCCTATCATTATACAACAAATCCATCAGACAAGTATATCAAACCTGGATGAATAAAAAAAGCTGACAATATGCTATTTTGTACACTACTATTCCATTTTTTTTCACTTTTGTGTTTTCATCTGAAGTGTGAACAGAAGGAGGTCTGCTAACAAGGTATCACTAGCAGACAAACATTCCCTATATTTAGCAATACTACACAGTATCTGTTTGAAGAGAAAGCCTTGTGCTGTATTTTGAAGGCCACCTTACTATGCCAGTGCTCTTTCAAATACAAACACAGAAATCAGAAATACTGTAATTGTAATTTTAAAAAAATAGTTTAAACATAACTATAAATTACAAGAAACATTCACTAACTGAAAGCATAAGACAAAGAAAAATAATGATCTTATTATGAAAAATTACTAGTTTAAACTACATTATAGCATCTTACTGCTACGCATCACTGAAAGTGTTTGACAATACTTTGAGTACCAGAGCTATAATATTTTTCTAGGTTTTAGACAAAATAAGAATCAAAATTTTGAAGTAAGCAGGTTCTTTGCAACACAAGCCATTAGGGTGCCAGAGAGATTACATTAACAAAGCCAAAATGACACCAAAAAGGCTCATCAGCACATCATGACACTGTGACAAACTCCTGGGTGTACCTAGCCTATCTCAGCCCTATCCCTGACCAAAGCTGGGAGGCTGCAATTCATGGAGTCATCGGCTCCTGTAAGAGAACTGGTTCAAGAAATAGTCAGTGCTTCAGTCTTAATTCCTGTATCCTTGGAAAGAAGTAGGCAGGTTTAAACACTACTAAATTTCATAGAAACCTATTATGTTGCAGGGAAATAAAAATAAAATCATATTTCTTTCAAATGTACCTCATAAGAACTTGGAAGTTTTAGTTTTAAGCTGAGAAACTTTTTGATAGTTCCCACGGTCACTCGAGTAGAACAGCGGATAAATTTCTTCATTAAACCCTAAAGCAAAAACAACAAATCAGAAAAACCATGTTAAAAATTCTGGAAAATGTGTGCAATCTTTAGTACAAGAACAGCTGGAACTGATAATTTTTTCAGCCAGCAACCCACTTTAGTGCACTCTCTTCTAATTCACAAGGGCACAGTAGTTTAATTTTTATTCACTTTTTTGCAAAACTTAAAAGATGACAAATAAGTCCATTTGACCCATCTCTGGTTCTAAAGAAATTTCTGAAATATACCAAAGGGAGGAAAGAAAAGAAACACCAAAGCCTAACCAGCATAAAACCACCAAAAGCTGCAAAAGAACTTAAATAATCTACATATTTGTATTACTGAGGGTGTTAAACAAATGATGCATTTCTTCAAAATTCTTCAGTCCTTGAGAGAAAAAGTAAAGACATTCTCAATCTAAGTAATATACAGGAAAGCTACAAAGCTGAGACTTGATCTATTACCATAGATTCTGTGGTCCAGAACCTAATGGTTTTGATTCAACAGGAAAACTGGAAACCTGAGATTCCCACATGTTGATGGAGACAGAGATTTATCACTGTATGTAGCATAAACAGTGATAACATACATGTATGTTTTCTTGATGAATCAAAACTTTCTTACTGTGTTAACTTCCAAATTATACATGTAACACAACACAGAGAAAATGCAAGTAATTTTATTAGAAAAAAAATCTATGTTTTTTAATTCTTGTATTTTTATTTTCATAAAACATTATTGAAATCTAAGGGGATTTCTAAAGACTTCCTTCTAGACTCAATATCATTAGGTAATCCTTTTCAGGAAGAGAAACCAAATATCCCTAATACTTAAAACAGCAGTTGGCAGGTGTTACTCTACACATTTTGCAGACGGAGGTGACCTGCCCAAGGCCACAGACAACATATCTGTGTCAGAATCAGGTTTCCAGTTCAGAAGATCTGGATCCCAGTCCCTCAGTGTATAATGTATTTGAAAAGCAGATTCATGCTGGCATGTTAAGACAGTAATCCTGAAAGTATGAGGCAGCTCACCTACAGCTAGCTTTATAAATACCTCTGTGGTATGCTGTAATCTGTTGTGTAATGCAGTTATATACCATCAAGGCTACAGACTACAAAACTATAATCCATACACAAAAAAAATTCCACTGACATGGATGGATTTCTGTATGGAATTTTACGTTACAAAATTCCAAGATGCATTGAAGTGCCTCAAACAGAAGGACTAAGTATGGAAGTGGGGACAGGTCAACACAATAAGGTTTATTGTTAACAGTTATAAAATGATTTGGTTCCTATACGACATTATTCTGCCATCAATAACAACAGCACAGACTGTTTACTACTCACTTTGACTACATTATCTCCTGACTGCCCATTGTTGCGTAAACAGTCGAGGCAGATAGCAATCTGTGGGTCACTCCTGTGATAATCTTTGTCTTCTTCATTTTCATCACACTCCTCATCTACTTTGGGTTTATCGGCTTTTGGACTTTCATCTGTAAAATATGAAGATCATATTATTTCAGTGTAAAGTAATTAAAAATCACATATTTAAGGAAATACAATATTTTCAAGGGCTTTTTTTCCCTTCAAATTATATGATTTTAATTCAGGGCATTCCTAAATTAAAAATCTCTGAGAAGAAATTTTTACTACTGAAATTTTAATGCAATATGCAAACACCAGAATTCCATAGAACAGAAAATAATTAGCCTCATGGACTATAATGGTTATTGCTGTCTACTGCTGATGTGTCCAGTAATTAAAACCCTGGAATTGTGCATGGATCAGGAACACTCAAACACATAAATTTAGTCTATGGCGTGGCAGTTCACTGACAAAAAAATAATGTTTTTAAATAAACAGTGGAATAACTAATCCCAACACTTGTATATCAAAGTAACATGGATAATCAATTCATATTAACTGTCTGCCACAATAATCCTGTGGAAGCAAATTCCTGAAAAGTTATCATGAAATAAACTAAGGGAAGATAATGCTTAGCTTTCATCCTCTTTTGATCCATCTAAATAATGTCATTGTAAGAAATCCAGGTGTTTCTCTCCAGAAGGATTTTACAACTAAATAGCCCTGTATTTACTTATTCCCCTCTTAAAAAAAAAAGAGAATGAAAGAAAAAAGGTCCCCTATATTTTTTAGCAAAGCACATTTATCCTACAAAATCCCATTTTTTCATATTATCTCTTTTTACTGATGCTACTAACATATTCTATTGACTCCTGGTTTAAAATTCTACCTCATCGGAAAAGTTACAATCTTCTAGAGTTTTCAAAGGTTTAGCAAAGCTGAACACTTGAAAGCTGAGACCAGCAAGTACATCTAGACAAGGCCACAATGTATGTAAATGATAGCCATAAAATGGAGCAATATTTACAGATTTGTAATACAGTATACAATATCTCTGTTTTATACATTTGGGTTTTTTTTCTGTATCCCAAACTTATTTACTTTGACTTAAAACAAAGGCTGCTCTCTGTTGGAATAAAACATTATCACAATTAACTTGAATAAGCTCCTTTTGCATCTTTCTGAAAAACTTTCAGATCAAATTCTGCTGTTTTCTGACACTTACCAAACTTCAAAAGTAATTTAGAAGAGTTCAGATGAGAAGATAGAACATAAATGTTAATAAATACCAAGACACAACTAAGTTTCTTGACACAGTAATTAGTTCCCTTGTTTATGGCAAAAAATAGTTTAAACTCTCATAATTTGTCTTAATGAGTTGTCATGACTTATAAATGGTTTGTAGAGCAAATTTCCATAGCCCAAGGATACAGTCACTAATGGAGCTGAATACATACCCAGCCACTCAAAAGTATATTTTGAGAGTTAGAGCCTTTCTCTTCTTCACGAAACAAGCTCTCACTACACTGACTAACTCATCTCCATTAGGTTTACCATTAAAATAGAGGAGGAAGGCAAGAACCAGAAGAATAAGCTGGTTTAAAGTCACATTCTACAAATTTGCAAATGATGTGTTAGTTCTGTCTATGTATATAGCAGAAAATAATTTCCTTAACAGTCAAGAAATGTTTATATCTCATATATTTTCTAAGTATTTTTTAAATTGAACAGGTATACACTACATAGTATGTTGTAGTAAACTGTTCTATAGTTCTTCATTTAATTATGTAACAGAGAAAATAACCTTGTCCCTTACAATGGATACCAAATGCAAATCATCAAAACGAGTGAGAAAGAAAATGAAATGTTATGAAGTTGAAAAGAAGATATTATAAACAACTGATTGCAGAGGAGTATTACAAGATGTTTACTTGATAGTTGTCCTTTACTAAAAATAGGTACTTCTTTAACTTAGTAGAACCTTTCAAAAGTTCTTTAAAGTCAAATCAAATAGGCTGTGCTATCAAAAACTTGATGTCAAATTAAAGGGGCATAAAACCACCTGGATGTAGTCCTCAGCATCTCGATACTGAGCTTTCAAACTTCATGGGTTAACTACAAAAAAACTCCACTAAAAGCATTTTGGAAGCTATATGAAACAATTGTTTAGCATGTGTGGAAAACTGTTTTACTACTTGTCATAACTAATTCTTGACAACCTCCTACTTAACAGATGGTCACATTCAGTAACAGAAACTAATCTGTAAAAATTTTGTAAAAATAATCTGTATTTTGCTGTATTAAGAAAATTAAGAAATTTACTGGAAAATGAGTGTTCTAAGTGAGAGCATAGGGAAATGCAAGGAAAAAAATGGTGAAACAGCTAGTGTTTGTAAAACAACTGGTTAATAGATAAACAGCAGTACATGAAGGCCCATACAACACCTACACAGATTTGCTGTGAGTTTCTGTAGTATTCTGAATTCAGACAGAACAATGTACTCGTGTAAGTGAACAAACAGGTCCTAATGAACAATGTTACGTAACACCCAGATGAGAGAGAAAAAAAAATCTTCACCTTGTCCATTTTCTTGAGGTTTGTTTTTCTTCCAAAATTCGATCTCTCGCTGCAGTTCCTCTAGTTAATATGAAAGAACATTAATGTGAACTTTTAAATCAATAATACAGTCATATAATGAGAAATAGCCATATTCCCTCCATCAACCCAAACAGGTACCCAAAACCAAGTGAGAAACTTACGTTCTCGAAGTCCAGGCACCAACTTAAATATAATTTCCTCTAAGGTGTTATCCAGCCTTTCAGAGGGAAAAAATATATTTCACATTAAATGGAAACTAGCATTTATAATATTTTTAATGTTTAAACAACAAAAACTTTTGAATAATAAAATGAGTTCCATTTTTCTGATAAATAATAAACCGTGTCAAAGCCAACTGATTTTAGCCAGAAAGGGAACATGCATTAAAGCTTATCTCAACCACCTCTTGAACGGAATTATTTTAGAAATAACCAAGGAATTTATTTTTTAATGCATAAGGACAAGAATGAAACAAAACAGAAAAAATATACTCTAACACTTTTAGTGTTTGAATTTGTGCTACATGCAAACAACTGTGTTACTAGAGGGAACAGACTGGAAAAGTAGTGTCCAAATTTAAGGTCCAGCTCATGAGTAGTAACCATGAAAATTATAAACTCCATTATCATATTAAGTGTTCAAGTGCTTTGGTAATAAGCCTGTTACAAAAAACTGAACAAACTATTCTCTACTCACTACACCACAGACAAACTGATTTTGTCAGGATAAAGAAGACCACAGAGCATCCATGCTGCTCTGACTTGACAGTTCTCAGTACTCAGCATAATTAATTAGAACTATTTAAATCTGCCATAAGTTTGTATATCAGAAGACAGTACACAGCAGAAGCATGTCCTCTGATACACTTAGATTAGTGCCAAAACTAGGTATTACAGTCCCTTTGTTCGCCAACTGTGACAAAGTAGGAATAAGACTGAATGTTTTTACTGCTGAGAAATGCCTACAATCCATTTTAATTGACAACAATTATCTTTTTACAATACATACATGAGTATTCAAGGTTCTGTTCTTTAGAGAATTTGTACTTGTAATTCAAAGTTTACAATTGGAACTTTTACCCAAACATCATGTTCTGAGACTTGTTCTCTGTAGTACCCATCAATGGATACAACCATACCATAGGAGTATTCATGTTTAAGCTACAACCACAATCCAGTTTTTAATTGCTTCTTATAGGGACAAAAAAAAACCCAAAACAAACAGCAAGTGAAATATACCTTCCCTAAAACAAAGCAGCACAGAGAGCACTTTCTCACAGAGAAGAAGGAAACAAAAATAATGAGATGTCTGAGTGCTTAAGTTCTGAGAGATGACCACATAGGTCTACCTTTCCAAATGTTGTACTCTCTGGCCTCCTCTGTCACTATCTCACGTAACTAGATAGCACTGCTTTCTATGAAGTTCCCATAGCAGAGCACTGGGAACTTGGGAACCTGTCTTAGAAATGGAGTTAATTTCACATTGTGAGAAAGCTCCAATCTTCATAACTTACCGAGTAAGAGAAATGAAATAAGGACTTCAAAAGAGAACATCATTAATTAAAAAACCCACTGTTCCTCAGAACGGTGTAATACATGCTGGGGTTTCTACATTCATTTTTGAAAATTCCCACTTAGTACTTTCTAATTTGTCTTCAACAGCCCAAAACAAAAGTAATACTAAAGTAGCAAAAAAACCCCAGCATACTTTGCAAATTTGCAATGCTAGCAGCAAGAACCTGCTTTCCACTCCAGTTAATGACTTTCTTTCAAAAAATGAAACAAGAAAAGCTGCTGTTGTTACAGAGATACTAATCAATACTTTTAAGAAGAGCAGAAAAAAATAAATCCTTTCTGATCTTTAAGTGCATGAAAATGAAAACTATAGAGAAAAATTAAATTATAAAAGATTCTCAATTTCAGATGCATCTTACAATGTTCCTATTATCCACACCTATGAGCAGTCTAAAATAAAGGTTTATATTTCTGTGACTTACAGCAAACCCATTCCAAAGCAAAACTACTTGACAAAGTTGGTCTCAGTCATTTAATATACTTCCTGCTAATGCTGTAAAAAGAACATTGATATTTTAGACACAACTCTTTCCACCCCAAACAATAATGTACAGAAAGAACCATCATGCACTTGTGTCAGCTTTGTGTAGTTTCTTTTTTCACCTCTTATATAATGCTAAATGAGTTATAAGATCAATACTCTTGATAATTGGTAATTATCAGCAAACATGAACCAAACTAAGACTATCATTCAGGAAAACTTTCACACACAGAAGCAAGTTACCAAGAGAAAAAGAAGCCTGCCTGCATGGTATAACCAACACAGACCTTACTGAGCACTGATGATGCAGAATTCTGCTAAATCAGTAAAGAGCATTCTAGAATGTAACACTTTGTACATTTTCATTTTACAACTCAATGTTGAATTTCAGATGGTCTTCTAGTTTCAACAGACCCTAAGTACTGCCAGCTAAGAGATACATGTAAAAAACTCAGACTTATGAAGTAACTCAGAATTAAGTTTATAAGTAGTTTATGAAGTTTATTTGAAAGCTCTTAGTTAAAACTACTATCTAGCGTTCAACAATTTCTCAGAAAATGACTGCATTCTTTAGCTGTGATGGGGCTGGTCTCTATGGTCAGAGCATAAGACATGTATTAAGTTATGCAGGCAATTTCCAAAAAAGATAATTCTATTACACTGCTCATGTGCTCTTCTGATTATTTGTTTAGCAAATACTTAAAGCCCTTTCAAAAAATATAACAAGAAAAGTACTTACTATATGCAGTTTGTTGGCAAACAGACCAAATTACTCTAAAAGAAATTTCAGGAAATAATTCCATAGAAAATAGCTCTAACTTTTCTCACCCATCCATAATTTGTTGCTAAAAGGACAGTATTCATTTACTAAAGATGTTTCAAATATGCATTTTTTCATCTCCTGTTAAGTGGTCCCATCAGAATAAAAATATTTCTAAAATTCTTTTGTTTACAGCTCATTAGTACCCCATAGCATCTTCTATTACAGTGCACACAGCACCCCACACACTGATAGGAGATCAGAAAAGTACCTACAGTAAACATCTACATAAACATTCTTAGCCCTATCCTTCCAAAAACATTCAGATGATAAAGACTAAGGCCCTTTAGAGCCACTGAATTTAATCTCTCTTGTCTATCCTCTTGGTATATAACTGAAGCATGGTTGTGCACACGTATATCAGTCAAAAATCAAAGCAATATATGACAAATCGTACCTACGCAATGACATCAGGAAATGATACCAACCCTAGTAAATGCCAGATATAAATGTATATTTTAACACTGATGTAAGAATAGTTCTTCCTAAATTCATAAGAATATTGCAAAATAAGAATACTGTGAGGTGAGGTGAGGTGAGGTGGAGGGAGTGCTGGGAGAGAGGGCAGGGAGTGCCTTCATCACTTGAGGCAAACATGAAGTTCTTCCACTTATGATGACATTTCTTGATTTCTCTATCTTATACTTATGGGATGTCTATCACCTTTGTTTCAACATAACATCACTAAAAGAGAATCCAGAATTTCAGGAAAAATTGTTTTTAAAAAGGTGTGTTACTGTGATATAAAAATACAAATTCTCGAGAAAGGGTAATTTTAGTGTCAAAACTTTTTTCCTGAGTGCCTCTTCATTAATCTCACAGATTTCAACTCAGATTGCGATCTATACCACGAAAAACATTGTTAATTGCATGATTCACTTTCGACATTGCTCTAAGAAGAAAAAACTTATCATGCAAACTGGAATGCCCTAAATAATTTGTAAAAAGAAACTCTAGAATTTAATTTCATTCCATGTAAAGAATAAAAGGTATGTGGTTCAATTTTTTTTAAGAGGTATTAAAATTTTTATTTTAACTTCTACAATATACCCAGTCTTTCAGTATCTTTCCCTTATCTTTCCTCCTTTTTTGTATCTCAAAAAATCAATTTACAATTTAGTGGGAACTGAGAAAATTACAACCTATACGGCTCAAAACAGTTAATATATACATTATACAAATAAGCAAAACAATTAATTCCCTTTTAGGATAAAGATGCTAGGATTTTTTTTCCCTATTTTTTGTTCTTCCATTTTAGTAAATGTTGTGAAATAGCATCTTACCTTAACATTTCTAGTGGATTGGTCTCATGTACTTGGTTGCCACACCTGGGACAGTCATTGCTGTCTTCAAAGTGTTGAACGATACAAGTCTTACAAACTGAGTGACAGACAAAAAAAGAAAGAAAAAAAATTAGACAGGATCTAAACAATATTGCTTAATATGACCTAGTGATACCTACTAGCTATTACATGCATCAGAAATAAGAGAGTATTAAGTTAAAGTGAATAATTGCAATGTATTTTCTTCGCCTCTTGTTCCTCAAAGCCATAGTTAATTCTGCTCTGCTGAGACACCAAGTTCAGTAGCACAGGTTAGACAAGCACTACTTTAATGTATACAATATTTTTATTACTTAGAATTATCCCAACATCATAAAATGTAATGCCCATACCATGTAGCACCTTAAAGAGCAGGTTCTAAGAATGTGTGTGCTGGAGAGCCTGTGCCCAGCAGAGCCAGATATCACTTCAGGGGATCTGAAAATGACTTATGCACATCATTTTTGTTCCAATGGCTTGCTTGCAACTGAAAATACTGGTGTAAATACTTATTACAAAAGAAAAGTTCAAAGAAGTTGTACACAGGTTCAAAGTGTTTTCCTTTTGACACAGTGCTTTCAAAAGCAATGACAGAACTTACAGTAAACATTTAATACTTGAATCTTAAAATGAAAAATCAGAATCATGACCATGGCAAGTATAAACAAACTCAAACCAACAACAGCGTGAATTTAAAACCCAATAAACTGAAATTAAACTAAACAAGGTGCTACACTACTGTTGCTTCCAAATGATTGACTGCAGACTGTAGATTTTAATGACATTAATAAGAAAATGGAAGCCAAGCTGATGAGAACAAATATGCCTGCTATTATTACTGCATTAAAACATCCTGAATGGAGATAAATTCTATCCTCTGCTTATTATTACTTCACCTACACTGAAATGAGAACTGCAAATTCATCAGTAAATGGACTGAAAAAATAAATGGACTGCTGTGATTGCAATATGCTTTCTGCTGAAACACTGTAATTTCTGTCATCAATTACGTAAAAAAGTATGAGCATCTCTAAACAAGCTGGTAAATCCAAATTATAAAACAGCTTTAAGGAATCTCAAAATTCCTGTAACAAATGTCATCTAACAAGCAAAGCCTGCATTTGTCTTTGCCGTGGTATGCTCAGAAGAGTTATGTCAAACCAGTTGATGCTGATAATGCACACACAATAAATCCTCATGTAGGTGGTTTTTTTCAACTGCTTTAAAACACTAACTTAAGGACATTAACTTCACAGCTCTGGTTTAAATTACAATGAGCTTCCACTCTAAATATGACAACAGACTTCAGAGCTCTCTGGCTAGCTCTTGGCACTCAAAGCTAAAAGGCTCTAGCAAGGTTGGATGAAGGGCAGATTTCAGATGATCTGGTAAAACGAGCTCAGGAAGCCCACAAGCCCTGCCAGACAGGCCCTCTAAGGTGGGCACAGCACTGTCCTCTGCACACAGTCTCCAAAAGAGCTAAGAACACCAATGCCATGACAGCAGTGCTCAGAACACGAGTTAGGTTTTGCTTAACCTCAGTTGCCACTGGCATACAGATGCAAGAACCTGCAAATACTGAACACTTCTTATATCACAGCTCTTTCATAATTTGTTAAATTACTGGACTTAATTGATTTTTGCACATTCATTCCCTAGCATTTCCAGAGGGCATGAAGTCTGGTACAGAGCAGCAAATGTGACTGTACCTACACCAACATTTCTTCATTTGTCTACATATTTTTTATAACTAATACTCCTAAAAGTAAACATTTTGCTACTACAATTACATAATAGAGAATTTCATCACCCATGTAGAAGCCCTCATGCGAGGCCAACAGAGTATTTAAGAACATGCTGAAATTAGAGCGCAAGTCTGAATAACTTTTAAAATGTGTCTAGATTTCTATAACATCTTCTCATTAATATGACTGAGAATCCACTCTAGGACTGAAAATAACAGAAATTATCCTTGAACTTGAAAGGATAAGAAGATTCTCAGCTCAAAGCTTTTTTTAAGACATAGTGTCTGCACATGTACAGCCCAGGGGCAAACATCACAAGGTGGAATTCTTTCGCTGATCAGTAGCTCCTCTGCCATCCCAGCTCCTGCAACCAGCTGAACTCTTTCCTTCTGTCACCCACCTGAAATACAAACTACAGGGAGCAACTGAAGGCATCATTCTGCTCCTTCACTAATCAAAACCTAGTTACACGCACACTGATAAAACAGAGAAGAGGCAGAGACAGCAAAATATATACAAAAATCACTTCTCCAAAAATATAAATCCCCATTCTCTTAAGTCTTTTTCAATGGAGAACTGCAAGTGAGATGGAGTTCCTCTTCTGCTAACTCCTATAATACAGGAAGGAGTTAGTCTTTAATGTATTTTTCTTTATTGGTAAGCCTCCTGTCTGGTATTAACAGCAGCATCTCTATGGAGTCTTTCTAACCCCAACCTTTTAAAAGTTACTACTGTTCATTAAACTTCAACCACAAAACCAATTAGCTAATACTAGAATTTTTCCAGTTTCTTTAAGGGAAAGATAATTTAATAACACTTTCCCCCCTTAAGAACCTCAGTCTTTTCCTGATTCTTTGTCACTATTTTCCCTCTGTATCCAATAAAGGATGAAGATTCTCCCCAGCCTGCCTATTGTTGCTACTGTATAGACTTATAGAAACATTTTTAATCATCTTTTACGGCAGTAGCCAGATTAACTGCTGGTTGGACTCTGCCCCTTCTAATTTTCTCTCTGCATAACTTTATGACATCCCTGGAGTCCTCCTGAGTTGACTGCTCCTTTTTCCAAATTCATAAACTCTCCTTTTTTTTTTTTCCAAATTCCAGAAAATGCTTTCTGTAAAGCCAAGCTGGTCATCTTCCCTGCCAGCTCATCTTTTGGCACATGGGGACAGCCTGCTCCTGTGCCTCTAGGACTTCCTTCTTAAAGCATGTACAGCCTTCCTGGACTCCTCTGCCCTACAGGACTGCCTCTCAAGGGACTCTGTCACCCAGACTCCAAAGTCTGCTCTCCAGAAGACCACGGGAACAGTTCTGCTAAACACCCTTCTCACTTCTCCAAGAATTTAAAACCATCCTTTGTGATTTCTGTGCCCAAAGACAGCCTGCAACCACCACAACACCTACTAGTCCTTGTCTATCCACAAACAGCAGGTCCAGATGGGCCTCACTCCTGTGAGCTCTGTCAGGAAATTATCCTCCACACACTCTAGGAACCACCTAGACTGTCTTGTCTGTAGTGTACTTCCAGCAGCTGCTAAGTTGAAGCCTTCCACTAAGACAAGTGCTAGAGATTGTGAGACTTCCCTCAGTCACTCACAGGATGTTTCATCTGCCTCTTCATCCTAGTTGGGTGATCTGTAACAGACTCCCACCATGATACCTGCCTTGTTGGCTTTCCCTTGATTCTTACCCATAAACACTCAACTCTACCATCACCAGCATTAAAGTCTAGGCACTCAAAACACTTCCTAACATACACGGCTACCCCACTAGCTTTCCTTCTTTGCCTATCACTTCCGAAGAGCTTATAGCTATCCACTCTAGTTGTGTGAGTTACCCCACTGTGATTCTCTGATGGCAACTACATCACAGTTTTCCTGTTGCACAATGGGTTCCATTGTTTTAATTCTCTATGAGCTTGATATAATAGGAACGTAATACCATAGTAAAAATTAACAGTGAAGACAGTAACAACTCCAAGACAACAACTGCAAGAACAACTCTGCACAGAAATGACAGGAAATGCCAAGACAAGGCTTTTAAGTGGTATTTATTGAAGTTTTGAAAATGGGAAATCTACTAGTAGCATATAGCTCCCCTTACTCTTCTTTTAGAAGACTTCAAATTTTACTTGGAAAGATGTCAAATTCTCAACAAGGTCCAGTCAGACTACTGTCTATTCAGGAATAGACGCAGAAAAAAAATGAGGTGTGGAAGTAAGATGACTGAGTTTGACAGGACCACGCATATGTTTAATATAATTCATACACACCAATGTTTTAAACATATTAGGAGCCTAAGACAACCTGAATCATTTTTCCTGAGATAGTTTCATTGAAAGAAATCTACTCCCTAAATAAATATTTTGCCAACTTTCAAGTATTTCTCTGCATAGTGCCATGGAACACATTACAGAGAGATGTGTGCCAGTACTGACCAAACTTGTGTATCCATCATGCACACTGCCAACAGATACATTAGCTTAAGTTTAAAAAGCATAATTGTATTATCAAAATAGCACACCTGACCTGACTAATGATCTCACCTGTGATCAGCCAAACCACAATGACACAAGTTTGGTGTCAGAGCCAGCGCAGTCAGTACTAGCTTAGAAGAAAGAAAAGGGATATCTTTACTCTGCAAGGTGTTCAGTAGAGTTTACATACCCGCATAGAATCACTCAGGTTGGAAGAGACAACACTGGGTCACCTGGTCCAACCTTGGTGCTCATGCAGGGTTATCCTAGAGCACATGGCACAGCATTCCATCCAGATGGTTCTTCAATATTCCAGTGAGGGAGACTCCACATCCTCTCTGGGCAATCTGTTCCAGTGCATGATCACTCACATAGTCCTTCCTCATGTTCAGGTGGAACTTCCTGTGCATCTGTTTCTGCCCACTGTCTCTTGTCCTACTGCTCAGTACCACTGAGAAGAGCCTGACTCCACCCTCTTGACACCTACCCTTTAGATATTTATACACGTTAATAAGGTCCCCTTCTCAGTTTCCTCTCCCTCCGCCTTTCCTTGTAAGAGAGATTCTCCACACCCTTGATCAATTTAGTAGCCCTCTGCTGGACCTGACCCAGGAGATCCATGCCTCTCTTGTACTGTGGAGCACAGTACTGCACACACTTTAAGATGACTCAGATTGCAGACCAGGGTTTAGGAAACCCCAATAGAGACTGTTTTCATTCAGAGTATTTCATGTAAAAACTCAGTAAACAAAAACCAGTGCAGTGGTTATATTAAACATATTAACACTTCAAGAAAACACCACTTACGAATGAGGGAATATTTTGCAAAGTACTACTTACAGGTATGGAGGCACTCAGTCACTGTAGTTGGCTTGATGAGATAGCCTTTACATATATAGCAGGTGATATGAGGATTGAAATCTTTCACCAAGTGCTTCCTCTGAGTAGCCATTCGTGGGGCAGGAAATGCTGGCAGAGTGCTCGGGGCCAGAGAAGCAAGTCTGAGAGGCGTCGATACCTGCAGTTCACGAGAGCTGTAGCACTGCTCCGTGCAACTGGACTTCTCCAGGCATTTGCTCTTAATTCCGCCGGTCTCACTGGGACATGGCTCATAACTCCCGCTCCTGTGCCACGCGAGTCATTTTCCTACCTGTAACACACGTGGAAAGAGACAGCTGAGTAAACCCGGCCGGACAGGACGATGCTGGGGAGGGCCAGAGTGGCCGTGAGCTCGGCGGGGGCACGGGGCGGTATTTCCATGACAGCGGCGCGCTGACAGGTGCAGGGGCCCCGCCGCTGCCCGGCCCNGCGGGGGACGGGCCAGGTGAGAGCGGGGACAGGGCCAGGTGAGAGCGGGGGACGGGCCAGGTGAGAGCGGGGACAGGGCCAGGTGAGAGCGGGGGACGGGCCAGGTGAGAGCGGGGACAGGGCCAGGTGAGAGCGGGGGACGGGCCAGGTGAGAGCGGGGGACGGGCCCAGGTGAAAGCGGGGGACGGGCCCAGGTGAAAGCGGGAGCGGTCCCCGCCCGGCCCCGCAGGCACCCGCCGCCGCTTCTTGAGAACTTCATCTTCTGCTCCTGGAAGGGGGAAAGTAAAACCCATTTCTCCAGCACACAAAATGCAGATACTGAACACTGCACTAGGTTACCCAAATCCTGTGGACATACATGTGCTTTCCTCGAACCGAGACCAATCAGCCAGAGAACCACTAAGCACAAGTGAAAGCTGTTCAGGGCATCTGCTTTTTGCTCCCCTGTTCTAAGAAAAGCACCATATTACCAGGTAATTAACCAGAGAATTAAAGCTGCCTTAATTTTTCAATTGCATTATTTCTAGAAAATTTCTTTTACATTCTTTATGTGTAAATAAATAATGTGTAAACAATAATCACAAAAACATAAGGAGACATTGTATCAGCTGCAACGTCACCACACTGCCTGTGACTATCTTAGGTCTTTGCTTTTCCATGCTACATTTTTAAATAAATGCTTACTATGCACTGGCCCTCCAGTACACTCTGCCTTTCAGTCCTGGGGTAAGTGATGCAATAGCAGAAGGCTCTAATAATTTTTGCCTGTTCCTGCCATCCATTCTTACTTCTGGAATATTTACCATCAATAGATCTCCATGTACATCAAATCAATTGCCAGTCTGAGTCAAGTGCAGTAAAAACTATTAGCATTAAACTTACAGTACAATGATGAATGCATAATAAACTGGACATAGTGAGATTCAACAAAACATGCATAATTTTTATTGATAAAATGTTCATCTTGTATAAGATTATTTCTTCACGACATGAACAAAAGTTTATAAAGCTAAAAATCTTTTGAAGCAGCATGGAACCACGGGATAGCTAGGGAGCTAGAAGGCACCCACAAGGATCACTGAGTCCAACTCTTGGCCCTGCACAGGACACTCCAAGAATCCCACCACGTGCCTGAGAGCATAGTCCAAACACTTCTTGAACTTAGATAGGCTTGGTGCTGTGACCACTTCCCTGGGGATCCTGTTCCAGTGCCCAACCACCCACTGGATGAAGAACCTGTTCCTAATATCCAATATAAACCTCCCTGACACTTCAGGTCATTCCCTCAGGTCATATCCCTGGTGACCACAGCAAAGAGATCAGTGCCTGCCCCTTCTCTTCCCCTCACAAGAAAGCTGTAACTGTAATGAGGTGTCCCCTCAATCTCCTCTTCTCCAGGCTCAATAGAACAAGTGACCTCACATGGCTTCTCCTCAAGGCCCTTCACCATCTTTGTTCCCCTCCTTTGGACACTCTAATAGCTTAATATCTTTCTTACATTGTGGAGCCCAAAACTGTCGCCTGCACTCAAGGTGAGGCTGCACCAGTGCAGAGCAAAGCAGGACAATCCCCTTCCTTGACCAGCTGGCCATGCTGTGCCTGATGCACCCCAAAATATGCTGCAGTTCAACAAAGAGTTGTGTTTTGATGGTTTTGGCTGTCTCTTGTTAACCATTGTTTGCCCATAAAGCATACACTGAAGAGTCAAAGGCCAAAGAACACAGAACTCTAAACTAAACACTAAACAGAGAAGGAGACTATAGAGACTATATATATCTCATGGGAATATTTTAATTAGTCACCTGCTGTCAGTTTAGCAGAAATTGACATTTCTCAGAATGAACATGAGAGCGGCCCTGCTCAAATGTAGGCTAAGTATGATACAGCACTATTAAACTTATATACACACATTTTAAACAAGCAACTGCTGATGCTTTACTGACTGTTTCAAAATGACTGCATCTGGTAAGACTTGTTTTAAAAATAAACTGGATTCTGAGTGAGATTTCAAATCATACTTTATCAAGTGTCCTACTTGAAAAAAAAGAACCCAACATTTTCTAAACAAATTATTCAGCCGGGCTCATGTTTACACAGCAATGTATGCAGTGTTTGATTCAAGCATATTAAAAACTCAGTTATGTCACTTATTATACCGTGTAGCCCATACAGTAATAATCACACAGCAGTTATGATACTTGCAAACGTACACAACCAATATAGGTTCCCACACGCCATACTGAAGTTCCTCTTTTAAGGCAACCAGTCCCATGCCAGGTAAGTGACAGTGTAGATGACAAATTCTTGCCTCATCTCTCCACTCAGTCCTGCTAGTACCAAGCTGTATTTATGAAATGCTGACTGAAGGTGCTGAAAGCTGAGGCTTTCATTACCTTTCAAGACCACAACATAAAGAGCAAACGAGAAGCGGCAAAGAAGCTCTCATTTCATTATCAGAGGAAAGTAGGTCTTTAAATACTTACTCCCACTTTATATCATGAGGAAGCAAATGTTAATAAATGCTTAAGAATTAATTATCATTTCAAAGGTAGTTAACTCCTAGCATTGTATGCAACAGATTTCTTTAAAAATACAGGTCAAAATGAGTGACCTTTTTGATCCACTTATAACAATTAAAAGGTAGCAGAGGAATAGGGTTTGAATCAAACAAGACAGTAATTTTCATACTATGAAAGAAACATAATCAAGAAAATTGATTCTTGATCTGAGCTCATCAGAGTAAATATATATCATGTATTGGTGACACGACATATGGTCTGACAGAGAGGGTGATTATAGCCCTCAAACGAGTGATGAAAATACAGCTGCTCTCATTTTCCTGTGTTTCTTAAACTTTTGACTCTCTCATCAACTGGCTTGTACTTAGCAGTTCTCAGAGTGTCCTCTAATGCAGTGCTTGCTTCTTTTAAAAAAAGTCCTTTTTTACATATATGAAGTTGTCTAACACAATAAAGATGGCTTTCTAAGCATTATCAACGTTGAGTAGTTCTTGAAATCCCTAAAGAACTATTGGATCATCCTAATGTGAAACAGAGTAATTATTTACATTTAGTGTGAATAAAATGTATCTTTTTAAAGGAACAGCCAGGACACACAAGAACTTGTGAACTCCAGGCATTTCATTAAAGCAGCTCCAACATTTTTTGAAAAATACCAATGTTCAACATCAGTTCCCAAGTAAATTCCAAAGATAAAAGAAGCAGTGGTTAATAAAACCAAATTCTCAGCAACATTTGAAATGAATGAATAAGTCTAATTCTGCAAATTGATCCACAGTGATACAATGTTACATCCCTATAGAGCTACATTGAAATCTGTTTCTAGGCAAGTGGCCAATTATCCTCCAGTTATCCTAAGAGTTACTTGTATTTGTAGATGAAGGGTTACTGGGACACATCTGAACCAGGAAACTAACAGGAAAAAAATCCTACTTTTCTAAATAGAAATTGTGTAGCAATCTGAATGATATTTAGAGGGACCCAGGGCATTCATTGTCACTGACTAAGAAGTCTCTAGACATTTCATGGAAATGTCATTCTACAACTTTTAGAAACTTTAAAACTTCATAGAATTGTTTAGGTTGGGAGACACCTCCTGAGATCATCCAATCCAACCCAGCTGCTCAAGCAGGGTCAGCTAAAGCAGGTTGCCCACAACTGTATCCAGTGGGGTTTTGATTATCTCCACAGATGGGGCTGTACCCATTCTCTGGGCAATCTGTTCCAGTTTCAGCCACCATCATCATAAAAATAAATAAATTTTCTTGTTATCAGATGGAATTTCACATGTTTCAATTTGTGCCCACTACCTCTTGTTCTGTCAGTGGGCACTATTGAGAGCACTTTGACTTCCTCATCCTCATTCTCTTCCACAAAGTATTTACAAACGCTATGAAGATCCCCTGAGCCTTTTTTCCCCCAGCTGAGCAGTCCCCAAACTCTCAGTCTCTTCTGATATGAACATCACTCCAGTCCCTTAGCCCCCTTTGTGGCTCCGTGCTGGACTTGCTTCCCATCTTGTTCTGACAAACCCAATCAACTCCATATGTCACCTCATTAGTGATGAATAGAGAGGAAGATCAACGTCCCTCAAAATGCAGCATACTTACTTGAATTTACTGTATATTTACTCAAGTATGAAGGAGAGATCACATATAACCACTTTGGGATTTCTTATTTCCAGTGAAATTCCCAGTCAGGTAGAACATTATCTAAAATAGAACCATACACTAATTGGGTTGGAGAGACCTTTGGATGTCATCTGGTCCAAGACTTCTGCTCAAAGCAGGTCTAACATTAAGGTTAATTCAGTTTGCTCAGGGCTTCATCCAAAGAAAATCTGAATATATCCAATATATAGGCAATTCTACAGCCTCTCTGGGCAACCTGTCTCAATCCTTGGCAATCCATTTTGTGGGTTTATTTCTTTAGGTCCATTTGGAACTTTCCTTGCTCCATCTTGTGTACTTTCTCATATATATGAATAATTTACTAACAGCAAGTAAACTTAACTCTTAATGTCATTATCAATGTCATTGCCATTATCTTGGGGCCTCACATCGTATTTCTTTTCTTTTTAGGGAAAGAATAGTAACATTGTGTATCATATAAACAGTATTACTATGCTCAGTGTGAAGACTGCCTTTGATCTGACAGGAAAAAATAGGAATTAGGCTATTCTTATCCCCATCTCTTACCCATGAAAATGATCAGCAATGACGTTTTGCATTTCTACCATGAGGGTTTTTCTTCATCCCTACTGAGTTCTCTATAAGAAGACATATGTTAGCACATAATAGCACTTCTGGGATATATATGTAGCACTTCTGGGATATATATGTAGCATTTCTTTATGCTTACTCTTCTTTCATAGCCTAAAGTAAAGTAGCAAAGCAGGTTGCAAAATGCCAACATCTGTATCATTAGGCCAGTGACAAATACATAAACAAGACAAATGCAATCAAGATACACTTCAAGAGTAAGGTAAAATTGTGTCACAAAGTATTCCAACTTTGTTGAACTAATTTCAAGCAAATTTTAAAAAGTAAGAGAAATCATAAAGTTCCTACAGATTTTACAATACTTGGCTGCTAGTAAAGAAGAAACAATAAATAAGTGTCTCTAGCAAGGGAAAGATAAGCAGATCTGTATTGTTAAACATTTCCTTGGCACATTAAAATACTGGTCAGCCATGGCACATGCTGTCTCTTTTCAGCTAGGGAAACACAAAAAACAAGTAAAATACAAGGTCACAGCAGTGGGAGACTGCCACTGCAAGGGGAAAAAAAATAATCATAACTTTGAAATTAAATTGCCTAGAAATTGTCACAAGCATGAAGGAGACGATTTAGACACTTGTATGCAGAGGTTGAAGTGAAAAAAATTACCTGGTTTAGAACATCTTATTAGCTGATCATTAAACATCCTGAGTGAAGATCTTGTGACTGTGGTTACAACCTCCAGGGGTACAGCAAATTTAAAACCACCAATCTATTACAGCATAATTCAAACTATTCAGCTGAAAGCAGCTGTAGATTAAAGAATCAGGTGCAATTGGCATATTTTTGAAAAGGGTTTTCCTTGTATTTCCCTGATAATTTTGTCACTATTCTGTATTTTTCATTAGAACAGTTTAATAGGCAGGATTGCATGCATCAGACACAAACATTTCCAGAAACCTCCCAGAGAAAATGAGACAAACTTAGCTTCTAAAATATTAAGTGATCACATTGCCTGTTCAGTTACTCTAGTGTCCATTTGTGTGAACTGTGATCAGCTGTTGCCTTCCGGTTTGTTTGGGTTTTTTAAGGCACAGTACAGGTATGGTACAGGCTGTCACGTTGCCAAACCGATTCTTCATGTGAGAATGACCTCATTGACATTACTTTGGCTTCAAAGGCAAGAATTCTTTGTTATGCTATACAGCCTTGTATTGTGCCACTACAATTTTTGGGTTTATTTCTTCATAGGTAATTTATTTTTGGTGGTATGGTGAAGAGAGGTCAGCGTTGGAACCATCAGAGATTGCTCACAGGAAGTGACACAACAGCAGGATGCTTACAAGATATGAAATCAAGATGCTTCTGTGCCTCCATTTGCCCACATGCAAAAAACAGTGATCTGTGGTGGAATTAGGAGCTCCGGGCAACTAAAGTACTGGTGATACCCTCAACCTCTCCTGGTTTTGTCTCATGGCACACTGTACCTTCCATGTTCTTAGCTGTGCTACATCTCCTTTAGCTTTTTACAGGTTATTGAAAAAAAGTGGTTCGTGGTATGTTCTGTAGGCTGCAATGGAGTAGGCAATATTTCAGAGTTGCCTGGGATTGTGGAGAACCACAGGGAATGACCAAAGTAGTCTTTTACAGTCCTACGTTTTATATAAATTTCTAGCAATTCTGTATAAGTAGAGTGAGTAATGGTTGTGCACTTTGGTAACATCTTAAAGAAGATGCATAATTAGAAACAATCACATTGGTTCTTAATGAGCTGTTCTCCATGCACCACAAACATCTGCATCTTCAGAATTTCATTTTTAGTCCCTGGCCAAAGAAGTTTTGGTCTCTCTCACTTCTACTGCAGAGTTTGTCAGACTGTCTCTGAATTCACAGAAATCACATCTGCATTGCCATTTCTCTTACTGTATAATCTCTAATACTTCTTAACTACTTTACCTATTGCTATCTGATTATATGCTTCTGCTAGTTCAGCTCCCTTTTACTCTGCTCTCTGCAGTAGTATTACCTGCTTATTCTGTGGCTTTCACAGAGAAAATCTGCCATAGAATTAATGCTACTTCAAGTCTCCCTGCTACTGCACAATGGAAAAAAATAAATCAATCAGTGACAATCAGAGCCACACTACCAGAAAAACTCCAGTGGTGTAACATGCACAGGCCAGCCTGAGTAAAGCTGTTGGCTGCATGGGCAGGACTATGTCTCCTCCATAGATTTCCAGGACCTGCAGGTCATAGTGTAAACACTTTGTCAATTCTATGTATGTATCCTTCCAGGGGAAAAGTATCTCTGTACCAGTATGAATAGAGGTTTTGAGTTGTCTAACTGAGACTCAATGAAATTTATGCTTTCACACAAGATATCCAAATGGCTACTTGCTATAATTCTATTACTTTTTCTAAGTCCTTCTAAAAATTTTTCTTGCCATGAAATTATCAAAGCCACTTACATCAATATATTCAGCACAGCTAAACAATAATATGAAGTGTTCAAATAGTTTTATAAGAGTGTCATCTTTTCATTTCCTTCAAATTGAAAGACAAATGAAAACAAATTGTAAGAACCTTCCAATGACTCCCGCTAAAATTGTTACCAACAGATTTTGTTTCTTACAGTTGAAAACTGGCAGGAATGCAAATCAAATTGTATCACACATGTCAAACAGCTTCACAATTATGCAATCAACTTGCACTGTAAATTAAAAACAAGACTTGCTACTAGATCTTAAGTCAAAACAAATTTAAAACTTCAATAAGCTCAGCAAAAGCAATCCTCAACAAATCTACTCATGCCTTTTATGATGGCAGAACCAGCAAACAAAGAGGCTTTAAAGGAAATAGAAAAGTAGCAACCAAATTGCTTTTACATGACAAATTAATGACATTCACAATGTCTTAGGGAGTTAACTAGTCTACTTCAATCGATTTTCAACAGGACTTCTGTTTCCAGCTCTCTCAAGAATAAAACCTTTAACTTAATAACATGATGTTGGATTAGACTCCATTTCATTTGAGCCGCATGGGAATACTCATTCATGGGAACTGTCACTTGTCAGCCCATTAAAACAGTAGCTTCATTGGAGAAAACTTAATAGAGATACGTGTGAATTTAATTTCTTAACTTGTAAAATAGGGAATGTTTCTTCTGGATAAACTAAGAGAAAATAGGGGGCAGACCAAGATACCAAGCTTCACATCCTCCTCACATCTTTTTTGACAGCAATTTAGAGTATATCTAAAGGTCTGCGCAGCAACATGTTCCAGTTGATGGTGCTGGTTTTCCCAATCTTAGTCCCACAACTTCAGTAAATCAGAAAAGTTTGCACAAACAGTGCCTGCATCTGACATTATCATCACGGAGTTTTCTAAAGAAAAGATGTATAAAACAATTCTCAAGTATGCAAAATAAGTTTGGTTGGTTGTTTTTTTTCAATTACAAAAACACAGCCTTCAGACTGCCTGCATTCAAACAGCACATTGTCGGTTTGCACGCATTTAATCAGACTGAGCACAAAATCAACGAAAAAATGTGAGACTGTTTACCACCCCTGCACCTTGAGCTTCCTTTTGTAATGCTGGGAAGTCTGGGTTCAGCACAGTGCTAATGAGATCACGTGGCTTTTTAGCTGAGTAGGTTATGGCAGTTTGGACTCCCTGTTTTCAGGCACTGGACAGAGAAGGGCTGCGAATACAAAGAATATTCACAATCCTGCTTTTAAAAAGCTGTACTGCCTGCAGAAGCTCATTCTCACATTACTAACTTGTCCAGTATCATCAACTAGACACAATTGTGAACTACTTTGCTAGAAAATTTTGTAGAAGAAAATTTTGGTAAAAAATGTAGGTAATACTTCAGGAGATTACACACTTTTGAGTCTAAAAAAATGCGTTCTTAAGCACACTAGCACAGGCAAAGCCCTTCTAGAGATCAAGTTCATTGAATTAAAAAAAAAATCTCTTTTGGGGCTTAAATATCTAATGGCTCAATGAAAATGTCTGAAAAATGCATAAATTGCATCATTCTATTAAAAATTTTGCTTTATATAGAGAAAAACAGATCTTAATTTCCTCTTCAAAAAGCTGCTATTTAGCAAGAATCGCATTCTCGCTAAATTCACTACATTCTCCTACCTATACTTCAATGGCAGGTGAACTATATTTATATTTCATGGTTAGGCCTTGGTTTCTATAAACATTACCATTCACACTTCACTGTGCATGCCCACAGTCCATGCAGGTCTCCAGTCCTGCTCATTAAAGTGCGTGACTGTTAGCTTTCATCAAGCTGAATATGGAAGTCCATACAGCAATGTACATATATATGCAACAACCCCTTTCTTATATCTCATAAAGGTATATAAAATCAGCACAGAGCATGCATCATTCTTTACTATTGTTTCATACCTCACTGCTATTTCTAATCTGTATTGCAAGAGTTTCAAATTCTATAGTCACTGTCAAAGAGACTGCACAAGATGAGATTTATCACAGATATAATACCTCAGCTTCAAGTTGCCAGCTGACTTTTCTTTTCACTGTATCAACACAGTTAAAAAACCCCACAAATAGATCCTTTCACTCTCAAAATTCTGCACATTTTGTAGTGAACTGAGCTCCTGTTAAATACATTTCAAGAACGTTTTTCTAAGTAAATAATAAACTACGCTAAAGATACACCCTTTCTAACCTTTCTACATTGCTATAAACTGCATGTATTTTACTGAGTTTTTTTAGATGTGACTATTTCCTTCAGTGCTGTATTAAGTTTAGGTTCTAGAAGCTTAAAGCTAGAAGGTTTCACCTATCAATTTACATGGCAAATCTCACTCAATTCCCTAATCTAATACCCCTGGTAGACATTTAAGAATAAAAGGCATAATACTCTTAAAATTATTTCCCTTTATCACAAATGCATAGATAGGAATATGAAATTTTGACAAGCTATTTGGTTTATGAGAACTTGTTGATACATGTAACACATAGCCTGCTCCTATCATCATCGTGCTGTCTATTTAATAATTCACATTTAAATACAAGACCTCAGCTGCCACAGATCAGTAGGAATAAAATTAAGGAGATTTACATTTTTCCTGCTGAGAAATCTGGAATGCTGTCTAGTGTTTTATCCTATGTCTTTTAAACTTGTCAGAAACACTGGTGCCATCCAAACGCTCCATCAGTCAGGTACTAAAATATGTATTTGGGGGGTATGTCTTCTATTAAGCAGCAAGTTACCAAAATCATGAGAGAAACTACTATTATAAATACATCAAAAACTTATGCTGCCAATTTACACTTTTATCTGATATATTTAAAATCTATTGCACAATATTCTTCATTGCATCTGTTAGTCTCCACATTTGCACCAGTGAAGTAATACCCTCCCCTCTCCCTTTTTGTCATATATCAGTGAATAGTGTAAAAAATTCAAGAACAGTTGAAAACTCTCGAGATACTGAAACTGCTTCCTAATAATCCTATTTTACATTAGTATTCCTCAGTCAATAAGGACAAACTAATGAATTTCAGTACAGAGAGACTCAACAATATTCCCAAAACCTAATATTTTTGGTACAATTAATATGGTGCTAACAAAACCACGTAACAAAGATTGGTATAAAGAAGAGAAATGGAAAGTATGCTGTTCTGCTGTAGATAATGCAATCCAGTCACTTTTTTGATGAAAGAAAAGAAGCTCCATAGTTTGTCTAGAGTTTAGAAACAATTGTTTGCCCAGAGAGGTCATGGAGACTCCATTGTTGGAGACTTTCAAAACCAGACTAGATAAGGTCCTGAGCAACCTCCTCTAGTTGACCATGCTGTAAGCAGGGGAGTCGGAATAGATGACTTCCAGAGACCCACCTGATTCTGGGATTCTGTGAAATACTACCCAGAATTACCCAATAGGTTAGGAATATGGTCACTACCTGCTTTCTAGGCTACCTATGAACCAAAAAGTGTTAGTCATTCCAGTTGAGTCTGAACTGTATCAGTGGTATATGCCATGGTGAATGCTGGGGTCTTCTCTCATGGCCCTGACATTGGTCTCTCCCGAATGTGGAGCCTGGTTACTCAGGATACATCCAAGCATGCACTGGTTCTGTCCCCTCCTTGTCTACATTATCCTGTGCGATCCACTGTGGTGAGCACCATCATGTAAACTAAAGCTACTGGGTTTTCCTAAAAATCAGTACAGATTGGTATCATATTACACAGCAGCTTCGTGTGCATTCCCATTTTCTCTATGACAAAACAATTATTTTGAAAGGGAAAAGCAGATCTACTCTTTAATCTAGCTAACCTCATTAATAACAGAAGTGAACACATACATCAGCATAACATAGTCACACAAGGGTCCAGGGCAAACTAGGTCCCATTTACCAAAACACCTGACAATATTTTATTGCTATTTAACAAAGCTGGTTAGATTACACTTAGTGCAAATATATCCATTCAGTTAATATATCTTTAGCTGCAGTGGAAAGACACTTTAAGAGTCCACCTGGTCTAAAAAGTCTGTGTGAAAAAAGGATGCATTACTGAGCCACTTTTACAGAAACAGTAAAATATTTCTAGCTGTTTCCTAATAAATTTCTGTTTTCACCACACAGGAAGACATAACTGCCTAGGAATTAAATCTTCAGCTCTCAAATTCCAATACAATGTCTTAATCACAATATTACTCTTCATCTGAAAATTCATTTGACATGCATTTAAACCAGGCACCTAATCTCTGAGGTGAGAGATTTTATTTTTTAAAAAAAATAGCCATAGTGAATATTTAACCTACATTTTGCCTTATATTGCTAGTGATACTAGCTTCTGAAAATAATCAAGATATTTGCATTTAGGTTTAAACCAGGGTTGATAATGAATTAAAAGTTAAGTCTCAAATTTTCAGCATATGGAAGGAAGTTATAACATTTTGCAAGCTAAAATATTTTAAGATAAAAAGCTGGATTCTTCAGAATTTCATACCTTATATAGTATGTATCTGTGTATTTATAGATATATAATTTTACACACTTGGGACTGAAACAGAATATTGTGGTTTAATAACATTTTTGCATTCCATTTTAAGCAAATAACTGCTTAAGATGACAAAGAATCAGACCCATCAACTCATTTTTTTTCCATATTAACAAATATCTCATGAATGTGAATCCTGGTGTTCACAGAGCCTAATCCCACACAATACTGCCATGACTTCCTGCAACAAGTTATTTTTATGTCTTCCATACTTCATAAGCACTCAAGCAAACTCTTCACAGTGGAGTCAGTGGCTGACTTCACTAGTGACATGCAAGCAGACAAGAGGAAAGAATAAAGTTTTTACACAATATTCAAACATTGTTATGGAAAGCTACACTCAGGAGGAATGCTAAACTGCTTACCTCTCAATAGACTCTATGTCAACAAAAATACTAGCAACCTCTTTTCTCACTATTCCCAAAACAGCACTGTGAGTAAACCTGCAAAACTTTTAGTAGATTCCAGCAAAAACTTCAGTTTCACTAGAGTCTAATGCCAAGTATGATCTTTTAGATCTCATTTTTCTAAAACAGGAATGCATTATGCTAGACAGGAGTAGGCAGAAACATAAGACATTTAGGCAAAGCATTTAAAAGGCTCCTGCACAAGAAAATTGATACTCTAGTTTGAGAAAGTTGAGCATTACACAATACACACAACTGTATAAGTAGTCAGTTTTCTGCAGTAAAAGGAATGAAACAGACCTAAGTACAAATTTTTGTCCAAGACAAACATAAATTCTTATTTTTCAATTCTTTCAAGTCTTGAGCAACTTCAGTGGGGCACACAAATATGTACCTTAAAAATATGTTATGTGTGGATTTCCTTCCCAGTCTGAGCTAGAAATATTTATCATCTTCCCTGCCACGAGGCCCATGAAGTGTGTTCAAAAGCACCAAGGTTATCTATAAAATACAAACTGCATTCTTTCTTCCTGAAAAATACTTTGCTATTCAAATGATCTCTGTAGCTTTTAATAGCTTAAGTCACAAATGTTTCTTATGACATCCTGCTAAGTAACTCTACTGGGCCTGACTAGGACAGAGTTAACTTTCTACGTAGCAGCTCACATGATGCTGTCTTGTAGATATCTGACCAAAACCATGCTGACAGCACACTCATGTTCTAGATACTGCTAAGCAGTGTTTGCACAGCATCAAGGCCTTTTCTCTTTCTCACTATGCACACAATGAAGACTGGGGAGTGTGCAATAGGCTGGGAGAGGACACAACCAGGCCGATGATCGGAACTAATCAAAGAGAGATTCCATGGCATACAATGCCATGCTCAGCCATAATAATGGAGAAAGTGGGTATACTGAAGTTAGCTGCCTTTTGCTTGGGAACTGGCTGGGCATCAGTCTGACTGTGTGAGGTGGACAGTGAATGCCTTTGCCTCACTTGTTTTGTTTTCTTTCCTTTCTGTCATCTTCAATTTATCCTTCACTTTATACATTTTTACAGGTTTTTTTTTTTAATATCAACCCCCAAGTTTTCTTATTTTCACTCTTCCCTCATTCCACAGGGGCTTGGGGGTGAGTGAGTGAGCAGTTTGTGGTGCTTAGCTGCCTATTCAGCTTAACCCACAAAAATAACATAATCAACAAAATTAGTAATTTCTAACCTTTCTGTTGTATTGTCCAAGGATGTATGAGCAGGTATTGAGGGTTTATGGACACTTGTGACATGACTAAGCCTGCATCTGTGTTACAGTCAGACATATGCTGTCCCATTTCTCCATGGCCAGATGCAGATGTGCATTGTATGACATGACCAACATCTCTGAGTGACGGCAAGAATGTGGAAGTGGGCTGGGTGCCAGATGAAGTACTTAATCAGGCCGCATCCAACTCAATCTCTAGTTTGCCTGTAAGCCAATCAGCATAAACAAAGTAATTTTATGTAGCTCTATCTATTGGTTATGTGCTGTCAACATAAATGCTTTCAACACACTTACCCCAAAGTAAACACAAAAATTCTGCCGAAACATGGCTATGTACTGTGCATGCGTCTCTCCCTGGGGATGTATATGAAAAGCACGTGACAGATATTAGGCACACTGTTTTCTACACTGCTGGAAGACGTTTCATTTATGTGGCAATAAATACATTGTAAGGAGCCATACAGATTAATGGCATGATCTCATAACAGACAGATATTTATATCGAGTTATTGAATAGTTTTTTACACTGGCAATACACTAAATACAAATGTTAGTATTTTTGGGTGTTGTCTCACTGATTCTTGTTACTTTTACTGCATGCATAGTAAGGCACCATTTATATTATTGAATATTCTTAATGTCCCTTGAGTACTAAAATGGTGTACTACATCAAAAATAAAAAAAGCACTTAGCAGTAGATTTTCATACACAATTTTTACAGGTAAAATAGAAAAAAAACATACAGGCTATATATGTTAGAAGTCACTGCAAGCAACTTTCCCTATTGACTTTAAGGGGATTGGAATCTGTGGCTTTTGACTCTTAAAATAAACACTGCATCACTGTCACATATGAAAAATACTATGAATATTTAGGAACTGCAGAACTAGTTTAATCTACTTCTTAGAGCAAACTGAGAATCTCCTAAAGGGGCTTAAAGATTACTGTACATCTAAAGCAAAGCTCTGTCTTGCATACCACCGAAATATAGCACAAAGATGGCTTAAAGAATGTGGTTATTAACACGGATGTTCATCGATCATAACAAAATATTTATTTTCTATCAGTGGTATGAAAAATATCTGCTACAATGAAGAGAAGCATGAAAGATAGGAATCCTGGCTTCCTAAGATTCCTAAGCATCTGTTAGTTCTATTTAAACAACATACACCCTTGTGTTACTTTGAGGAAGCTAGGCATACACTTCCACACAGTATTTATTTTTTATAACCTTATTATTTGAAAAATAAATATGAGACATTCACTCAAGTCTGACTTTCTCCTTTCTGAAAGAACTCTTCTGGAATGCTAAACTTGGACCATTCTGCACCTTAGCTAATTTGTTTTTACTAATTGTTAAAACAACACATCTTTTCTACATTTATTTTTAAAGAACATAAAAATATAAATGGAGAAGGGTTTAAAAAAGAACAAATAGGGAACAGTATTTTTACAGAAAACTAAATGGCCAAGTAGATGTCTAACCTACTTTGAGACCAACACGTTATGCAAATACAGTACAAAGCTCTCCCTTATATCCAAAGGCTATCTTTTGCAGAGCTACAGGGATAGCTGTTGCTTTATCTTCCACATACTTTTAAAGTACTACCCATCACAAGGGAAGATAAAAGGTCATTTAAAATTTATATATATTAATTTTCTCATGAAATTCAACAGACTATTTTGACTAAATCATCCTTAATTTTCTAGTGCTGAGTAATCTACAACTGTCATTACTAGTTGCAGCTATTAAAAATATATAAATCCTCAATAGTAGTCTGAATTAGTCTTGTTTTCACTACCTCATTTGCTAAACTACAGTAATTTGATTTTCTTTTAATCACCAAGACTGAACAATCTAGTTTTGAATATCACTTAATCTCAAAAGTTTTCATGTAGTTTACCAAGGAAAATATTAAGACTTGTCTGTAAGTGCCACCTTAGCTTTACTTCTGCTAAGCTGTGCTCCTAATCTTTCATGATAAAGCATGGGTCCCAAGCACTTTATCATTCTTTTAGGTCTTCTACATATCCTTTTCAAGTTTTCTGCATGCTTCTTGAAGTGCTATTGCCAGAACCAAGTTCAGTATGAGTGGTGATCACAGCATTAACAACCACTGAATAAATGTAATTCAACAACTGCTTGATATTCCCCCTGCCCATTCATTTAAGACTACCTTCATTCTTTAGTCTCCTCTTGACACTGGCAGCTGATTATACCATGACCCTTCAAAACTCCTTTAGAAGTCTGTGCTTTGTGAGGGAAGAAGGCATTCTGTAAATAGAACGTACAAATAGTTTCTACATAGTGATTTCTCTTTTGCTATTTATCCTATTCTTCTATTTATTATGTCAGATCTTAGAGCTGGAATATGCCCATGAAAGTGTATTTGAACTCATCTAATATCAGGGAGCTTAATTACATTTACATGTAATATATTAATTTTAGAATTCCTCCAATTTTTTCTGTGTTTTCTTCTGCTGTTTCCATCATGAACAACTAAACACTGAACACTTATTTCTGCAGTTTTAAATGAGGAAAGAGTTGGTAGGATATGAATGCCTAGCACCCCCCCCCCCCCCCCGCATTCTTTGGCTTCCATCTCCTTTGTGATGCTTTTCTGATTCACAATTAAGCTGACTCTAGTCTAACATTTGAATGAAATGTCTCTTGTAGGGAAATCATGATTATATTACTTTTAGAAAATTGCCAAATTATACTTTCATTTAATTTCCACTGATACACCAGTCCTTATTTGAGGTTTTGTGTCATCTTGCTAAACTACTTTTGTAATGAGTTTCTCCTCTTCCTGCTCCTCTTCTGGTCACCCTGAACAAAGAACTAACAAACTTCCAGCAGCCACACTTCACATGAGCTGAAGTGGGCACGTAACAAACAGTGAGATCATGACTTGAACTTCAGGTGTTTTTATAACAGTACCTAGGATATGGGCCTACAAATATACATGGAGACCTTCCAGTCTTCTGTCTTGTACGTACAAACAGAAAGCTTTTGAAACTGTACCAGTAAGTCCATCTACATAACATTAAGAATAATCAAGCCATTTCTCTAGGATTAGGTGACTGATTCCAGTCAGTCAATTTGCAATGCAAGTATACCTGGTTTTGGCCTGACAAGTTTCTACATAGCATAATTCTGGAAATAATTAATATTTTTAAAAAATACACCATTTTAGTGCTATGGAAGTGAAAAAGAGCATTTAAGGTTTTCTAAATTTATATAAAATTTACTGGGTTTTAACCATCTGATTTTAAATGAAAGACTACAATTCTTGCTTTGTGCAAATTCATAGGTTTAGGACTTCTGCAATAAGTATAAAGGATTCAAACTGTGGGCCCTTAAATTAGCAGGAATGTTTGCCAGTGCCTTCAGTGGAAATACAGTCTGAAACAGACCAAGGTATTCTCTAGGTGAATACTGATAAAGCATTATTTAAATGTGTGGAATATTTCAACCTCTTAAGTGTTAAGAAAATTAATTGCCTTTTGATTCTATATTGTGGAGATTGAAGAATGCATTTCAATACTATTTACAAATGGTTTTCCTTCCTACATCCTAAGAAAGAAAAAAACCCCCACATACTCAAAACACTTGTAACAGTGGTAAAAATTCAGGCATTAGAAAGGTGACCTGACTTTATGGCTAGTTTTCATACAAAAGCAAGTGTCTTACATGTGAGACACTTAAACATTTGGTTAAGGCATGAACTATATCTTAGTGGATACCATGTACAACAGAGTAGGAGCTATGCTAATCTGAAACCATTTAAACATAGTTTTTCTAGTAAGAAGTACTCTTTGCCTGGTCAGCAGAGATGCAGTGGAACTATTTTACATGCTATACTCTATGCTAAGTGAGGCTTGTCTCCCAGAGCAGACAGTGACCTGAATTCCGAGGAAAATATTTAGAATTTCATACCAGAAGCTCTAGATTCTTCTCAATAATCCTTCAGTGATTTCAGTGTACATAAGTTTCTTCTTACTCCAAAATTTATCTTCTACCTGGAGTTTTGATCAGTTTCTTGTGTTCGTGAGAAAAGCAGGAACATGCAAAAAACCCCCAAAACCAAACAGATAACGAAAAAATAAACCCCTAAATATGAAATCTTGCTAACTCAGAAGTGTTGCAGAGAAAATCACAAGCATAAGACACAAAAACCAAAAGACTACACACATGTTTACATAGACAGCAACTCCAGCCCCCCACTCAAATGAAAATATATATCCCCTATTTGCTTACAGGAAAACAACTTTGAAGAAGACTCCTAGTCATTAAACCCAGTAATGTCTGGTGCAGGTAATTGCAATGCAGTTCACTCCTGCAGGGACCTCCTAACTATGAAGGTGCTTCAAACTGGCATCCTGCAAAGATCTGATGTACTGCTTTCCTCTAGAGAAGGAATACATTTTACCTTTAGCTACATACAGCACCTTTAGCTACATAGTTTTAGCTATATTAGAACAGTCTAACTTTTATACTTATCCATTCCCAAAATACAGGAATTCTACTCCACACTCACTATGACTCTGTGCACTCTTGAGTTGTCAGCAGTTTGACTTCTGCACCTGCCAAACAGACTCCACTTGCACAAATAAACAGAGCCAATACAAAACCAGAAAGCACTGAAGTTCTTTGCGTGCTCTCTCTGCTGTTGCAGACAGCACAGGAACGAGGTGGCCTAGGCAGTATGCTCCTACTGAGTTTGGACCACGTACCCTTCCCTGAGCAGAGGATCCTTCCAAATCACCCAACATCCATCTTCACGTTTCCCTGCACCTAGATCCTCCAAGTAGTTTTCTAGCTTCCTTTGCCCACTGATACTTGCAAACAGAAGCCGCTTGCAATCCTCACTGCTTTGCAGAGCAGTCACCACTTCTTTCCCCTTCATGATGCCTGTGCCTCTAACAGTCAGAGCAGAGCTAATCTCCTCTGTTAATACTTCTGTCCCAGTGCACATTGGGATTCAAGGAAGAAGAATAAAATGGAAACTTCTACTCAACAACTGAGCTGCAGATACTGTCTTTGGAAAACGTCACTGACAAACTCTCACCAACCTCGTCTCAGAATATATATAATCTTAGATTTTCTTTTTCCAAAGGCTTATACTTAGATCAAACACTGCTCTATTTTAACAAGAGCAGGAAAAAATACACTCACAATACAAGGGCAATAATTAAGTCAAATCTGAGATCCTGGCTTAATAAAAAGGTTACCAAAAAATTGTTCAACTGGAAAAAATTACTTTTCCCTTATCTTGTTCTTGGAAATATTTAGTAACTGACAATTTTATAAAAAATTCAAGGCAAGGTCTATGATAACTTAACTTTGGTAAATACAAGGAGTACTTTTGGTTAGGCTTTCCTCTATTACAGTCATGTCCAACACTGGCACAAAGTCAAATGGATAAACTGAAGCTTAGGTTACTGCAGTCTTCATCAACTAAAGTTCTAAATTATATATGTATTTTTATGGATACTACCTTGGATTTGTAAGACCCAAGACACTGCCTTTGAAAAAATTGCACGGTAAGTAGCTATCGTCAGGTGTAGGAAATACAGGAAATTTCAGTCCGCACATTGCCTGTCAATGTTATCACAAATTATCCCCCCAATATCAAAAGATGGAAACTATAAACCCAAAAGTCCAACGTTTAGCAGATCTTTGCAAATGTTCTTTATATATCAGAGGTGCTTCAGAAATCTAGGTATAGGACAGCTTGATGGGGGCAGCAGGGAGGGTTCTCCATTGCCAAGAATGCAGTCAGATGGAAAGTCTGTACCAAGTAGTCCGGAACCAGAAAACATCAAACTTGCTCCAGCCCTTGTCCACATGACCCAAACACAGTTAGTGCAGCAGCCTAGTAAGTATCCCAGAAAGTAAGAATAGAGATTACCTTAAATAAAGAACTGTTTTCTTAATGTAAATTATTCTATTTATGCTGTTCTGTCAATGTAATTACACACATATTAGCAAGACTTCTAGTGCCAGCATGAATCCCCTCATTCATACTCCTGATCACCAAGTCAAATGTGGAAATGAATATTCACAGATCTTCTAGGTATCGAAAATAACAGACTTGAGATATTGTCTCTACTGCATGGGGTCACTCCAGCTAAAGCCTTCAGTGTTCTGGTGGTAAAGATCTGTTTTTCATCTGTTCATGATGGAGCACTCCCTCACAATTTCTACCCATACTAATATCCCTTTTGTTTTATGGGTGATAACCATACTTTTCCTCCAATTAGCTATTTAATTACTGCAATTGAAATAAACTCAACTATTCCAAATCTGTCCTAAATCTACCGTTAGCTGAACAGCAGATCTGATCTAATGGACCAGGTGTACCAAAAAGAAGGGATGCCCTGGAGTTTGTTGATCGATCTGTAAGTCCACTTAATACACCAGACCAGCAGAAAACTTGGTTTTTAGTAGTTTCTCGCTGGTTTAGTTAAACCTAATCTATTTGGTGGTTGAATGACTGCCAGGGCTCAGACAGTATAAGACACAGCAGCAGCACTCCCTCGTCCAATAGCAGTGGCTGTAGCTGCCTTCTGAAACTGCACCTCTAGTTCACAGCTTGCTGCTATTGTTTGAAACCTGAGGGTTTGCATGCCCAATAGTTTGTGTGCTTTTCCCTATTGTATTAGTTGATGTAATAAGAGTTATTATATCTTGAGAGTCCAGATGTCCTCTGTTACAAGCCTGTCACTGGTTTCAGTCAGCTTCACAATAAATTAACTAGAAAAGCTCCCTTGCAATTAATGGCAATTTTGAATTGTAGGCTAGTTCCATGCAAATTTACATCCTAAATTTTCAGCAATGAATGTACAAGAGCTACACATCAATAGTAAACACTAGCCTGTGTGAGGCAACAACTGTCACTGTGATCACTATCCACACAAAAAGCCCAAACCAAAACAAACAAAAAAACCCAATACACCCACTTGTACTTTTGATAAATATGTATTTGGGATGAAAGCATAAAAATTTACTTTATCTATGATATATCAAAAGAGTTAAGATGGAAAGCTGAAAAATATTGGTTTGATTAAGCAGCTCTTCAAAATCACTTTATATGCAGGGAAATTCTGCAGCCAGAATCAACCAACAATACTTACTCAAAATATCATTTATGTCATATAAAGGATCTTTTGTCTCTGCAGCTAGTACTGATGATTCTTCAAAAAAGTAAACAACAATTTTATAAAACCATGAAAGAAAGAAACATCTTTAACTTCATTCAATCCACACATTGGCTATTTAAGAAATGATCTTTCATCATCAAAAAAGAACTGTGTTTTCATTATGAAATTAATAAAAAGCCTGGTTTCTTATACAGTTCATTCTTCTTGAGGAAGGAAATAAATGTAATTACATTTGCTTTAATCAGTGATCACACTTCTCAAAGAATCACTCAAGACGTTTATCTCAAGATCAACTACTTTTTTTTGTGGCAGATAGACTTTACCTATCTGTCAGATCTGATCAGTAGTAGCTAGCACTGAAATCTATCTATATTTAAATTTTGGATTCTGTTGCTTCACCGTGCTTTGTTTGTACAAAAAGATTTTAATATATGCAACACAATGCAAAAAGTCATCTGAAAAATTCTATCTAAGAAATTCTATCTATGTAAACAGACAACCCCTGCACGTTTTGCATCTAAAAGAAAAGTGGTAATTTCTCTTTTGGGAACTTTGAACACATGTTGGAATAATCTAATAAACAGACTTTCTAATCCAAATGCAATGAATAGGGCAATAATATTCTACCAGTAGTGTTGCAAGAACTAGAACTAGGAAGCACAATGCAAAGTCTTCTGCTATTAAAAAGGAACTTTCTGTCTTCTATGTAGTTTCAGATTGAGGAAGTCAGTTATCCTGTCGTAGATCATGTCATCAATTTTACCTTGTATTATTATGCCAGCAGCTACTAGGGAGGCTGTGTTAAAGCCTGGAGAGCTGCCTTTATGAATCAAGCCCTGCTATTGAGAAAGGCCAGCAGCACTATCACTGTACTGACAAAGCTAAAATAGGAATTATGACCATACCAATAGTTTCAATCTGCAGGTACTTCCTTTCTACATCAAAAATTCACAGACTATGAAAAATGCAGTGATTAGGAGAATGTCAAGACTATAAATTGAGACTGTTCCCTCACAGGAACTTTTTCATGGGTCAGGATTGTCAGTAAAAGCTACAAAACTACTGTGGCAGAATATACGTTACAGCCTATGTTCTTGCCTTCCATTATCTGGGTTTTTTTAAACAAGTTCTTATTTACACAGATTATCCCCACTTTAAAATTACTGAAAACAAAAATGAAATGTCTACATGCAGATGACAACATAAGGTTTAATCCAAGTGTGTTCTCATACATCCACATTATCTCTATGAATGCATATTAAAATACTCTATCATATGAGTCTAGGATTTTTAAAAATGTAAATGCTAATGCATATTAAAATGTTTTATTTCATAGTTCTAAAGAGAAATCTTGGATATTCTACTTCTGCAAATTTGTTTGTCAGCTGTAGTCACTGGGAAATATAAGTTACTGTGTCATAAAAACTCATAAAATCATAATATGATCATACAACTAGTAGTTCACAGCTGTTGCAAACTAAGTTGGGTACTTTTCAGTTTTGTTTGATAAAATGGAGTTCATTCATACTAATTGAAACTGCTACAGAACAATTATACTAGACCTGAAAAAGCAATCCATGAACACTAATACTTTCAAAGACCACTGGAAAGAGAAATTAATATGAATGAACTATGTAATACTGCATTAGAAATCCATGTCTTTCCTATACTGTGAGACAGTGCCAAAGTGAAATCACCCTTGCAATTACAAGGTGAAGATAAATTGCCCCTCTGCATCAAGTTATAATCCCAGCAATTGGTTCCTCATGAAAGACGTCAATTGTAGCTATTTCATCTGCCCATAATCAGAGTAAGCCGTCTCTAACTCCACATCCCTCTGAAGGAAACCAGGACAGCTCAGGTACAAAAAGAACTGCGATTCCAAGTCCACAACTGCAGAAACATCTACTTAAGTACTACAGGGTGCCTTGGTTATACAAGAAAATCACAATTTATCTTTTTTTAAAAGAAAAATCAGGAGATACTATGAAAACTAGAACCAATTTGTTTCTTATAGAAGTTCATCACATTTGAGAATTCCTCTGAGATTTTTCCAGCTGAACTGTATTAATACTGGTCTCTTACTTGTCATAGTCTCAATCACTGAAGCGTCACAAGTCACAAAACATGAATTTATATTTGCTATTCTCTTTCACTTTTACTGTTGTCTATTTGGAGTATTATGCTACTTTTAGTGTTGGTCTTTGAACAAATGCTCTATTAAAACTTCAGAAGAACTGTTTTGCTTTTTTCCTTGCACTGGGACAGACACAGGAAGGATTCAGGGAAAAAAGGTCTAAAATGAAAGCTATTATTTATTACTTATTTCCATAGATACCAGAAGACAAATCAGCCAGGATATACTGAAGTGCTGCAAATTTTACAAATACAGAATGAACGACAAAATGTTCCACGAGAGATCATATTACAGAAACTAAGCTGTAACAACAGGTGAGGCAAAACAAGCATGTAGGGTGGAGTTTGGAAGATGGGAATAACAAACTGGATGCAAACAATTTTACAGCAATTACAAACCAGGACCCTCCCTGCCAGTATCAGATTATACTTACTGATTCAGCTATCAGAAAATAATTCTGTAATATCAGTAATATATATGGAATGAGAATCATACCCATGGATCAGGAAAAAGTCACAGCTTCACCATTTAGGTCTCACCACTATTTTTTGGTACATCTTCACTGGTGACTTTGTGTGTGGGAAAGGTCCTTTTTGATTAGAATTTACCTGGAGTAGAAATGGTACAACTATGAAGTGGTTTTCCTTCTTGTGGAAGAACCAATGCTGAAGCTGTGCACAAGGGGCCACCAAAGGCACCCTGTTCACAGTGTCAATACCTGGCTCTTCAACAGTCATTGCTCCATGTCCATGTGCTGCACCCTTTAAAACAATGACTGCAAACTCATCTATCAGTGAAGATTCATTGTGGGAAGGCAGTTCCTGAACCATTAGATGGCAACAACTTGAAGCTCTCTGCGATGCATCAGTCAGGAACACGACAGTATCTCCAAGAACTGAAGATCCTTCCAATAACTTACTCTCATCTTAAACCTCTTCTGAGGAAATAAGTCTTCTTGTCTTTTCCTAGTCAGGTCTTTTATGAAAACAGGATTATTAAGGCAAATTAGCAGGTTACTTTTTTAATTCCAGCTAAATCTCAAAATATATAAACTGATGGCAAACAAAGGAAGAAAATTATTCCGTATCAGGGAAGAAACTACCAAACAGCAGCAAATGGACAGTTCGGTCTGATGCTAAAAAAGCTGCTGAGATGTGCATGAATTTAGCTATTAATAAATGGATAAACGGTTTCAGATTTAGGTAACCAGTCAAAATTTTTTGTTTCACATGTAAGAACTACTAGTGACAGCTGTTGAGACCACAGTGCTCAAATAACACTATGTATCTTTCATTCCAGAGGTGTCCCACACTTGGTAGTGAACGATTTTTATTGTATAAGCAATAATCAAGACAGAGACAGTAACATTGATATTTCCCACGCACAGGCAGATACACATACACAGTCCTGTCACAGCCCAGTGGAACTTGCTACCAGGGCTACACCTGCTCCACTCATTATGGGCTTCAGTCTCAAAGTCTGTCAAGCTGTTGCTTTTCCTGGCACTACATCTACTGGAAAAATTTAAAGATAAAAACACAATAATCAGGAAAATAAGTTTCATTGTAAGATATGTCTAAGGTATTACCCACAATCATTCAAAAACAGATTAGCTACAACTCTAAGTGATACAGGAGCAACTTTTTCCAACTATTTCTTAATATTTTAAATACTGAGACTATTACTAGAAATGAAACTTCTTCCCAGAGAACTGCAATAAATGTTTTAAACTGAACATCTGGGGAACAAACAACCCCAAACCAATGTGCACTTGGTGCAAAGTTTTCAACAGCTGCAGAAAAGATTCCCTCTTTCAACACCAGCAGTATGTCTTTCTACAGGAATAGTTCAAAACTTTGCTTGGGACTGCTCCGTTTGTCTAAAAAGGGTTTTTAAACCAAAACTGCAAACAGGAATGAAAGTTTGGGTCTTTTTTCCACAGGGATATTAACCAGTCATTTCTAGTTGAAATAGCTGGAAGGACATATGAAAATGCTATTGGCACCAGGCTTTCAAAGCACAGAAAGATTATAACAATATATTTTTTTATAAAAGGCAGTGTAAAATTTTATATACATAAATAGATCATGCTAAGAACAAAGCCTGTGTATCCCCAACATAGATACGAGATCAAGATCCAAAGTTCAGACAATTCACTTTCATCAGCATTGCCTTCCACTGTTCTCAAAGCTCCACTGTGCATTCTAGGGTAATATGCTTATCAATCCTAAAAATGGAACTGCACAGGTGCAACTCTATCTTAGTCTATACCAATACACTTTACCTCACTTTATTTTTCACTTCTTCTTTGAATCTTAGAGTGTACATAGAGCACGGAAAAACAGCTGGAGCAGAGCAGTGAGCACACTTTCAGTATTAACTCCTTTACTACTTTCAGCTGAGGTCTGGGCACATAGAACACCACACATACTGTATGTTTTATCTTCTTTATAAGGAAATTCAATAAAAAAGAATGAATGCTATTTCACTGTTGAATTAAATGCACAAATAAAACAGTACTTTTTCCTGTTTGTTGACCACCCAACACACTTAAGAGATTCTCTATTACAGTGAGTTCACTTTCCCATGCAGTCCTAACTTACTTAGCTTCAGAATCTTCTGATAGTAAGGTGTTAAAACCACACACTGAACTCTGAGGTAATACAGTTCTCCCACATTCAGCTTCTCCAACCCTGTAGTTAATACTATGAAGTGCCGGGGCACAGCTCTAGACAAACAAAAATGTTAATGTGTCCTTTCTCCCCAACAATAACAAATACCCAAACCAACCCTTTCCATGACTGATTTAGTCTTTCTCATTTGGAGAATGACTGGAGGTACAAAACACAGGCAGCGAGACAAAGGATATCTGACGCCACAGAAAATAAAATGGTTTACCAGCAAGACATACAAAGATCTTCACATACTTCTATACCATAAAACCAAGTGGTTGTATGTGTAAAGAACTACTTCCCTGCTACAAACATTGACTTCATTTCTTGACAGGGGCAGGTATGCTAAGAAAAAGTGAGGACTTAATCTTGTAAAATTCATAGTTCTGCATCTGTACAGGGAGAGATAGATGTGTCAAGAAAACGTGGAGAATGGAAATTTCACTTTGGAAGCAAGCTGGAATTGTAAGAACAACTATATTAGGATTTAGCCTTAATCCCACTTAAAACAGTAACAGGCAAGGGGATCAGGAATAGAAGTCTCTCTAGGTACAAGGCCAAAGTGTTTACTAAATAAATTGGTTTAGCTTTTAAAAATACATATTTATATAATTTTACTTTAACCAAGACTAATTATTTTTATGTAACAAAACTAAGCAAAATAAAACACAGAATAAAGGCATCTGCGATCTGTCTCTGGCTTCAGCGTATGGACACAGTGTGATACCATATCTTTGGGTATTTTTATTTAAATTTTACTTTAAATTAATACACTTTGACTAACAGTTACTTAACTCTTACCATTTACATCTCTCTCTTGAGAATTTGAATAAAATAATGGCTAGCAAGCCGATAACAGAGAGGTTACCATTCAACCAGTGAGCCAGAAAAACTGCAATTGAAGGTTGTAAAACTTGCACAGTTCACAAACTCGCCTCAGGAAACCTGCTGGGTTTCTGAGCAGTGTCTGTACTCCTGACATCCCATTGCTTCTCAGAAACTGACACTAACCTTTCACTATCTTCGGTAACAACAACTACGCTCCCTCTCAGTTGTGTGCGTGCGTGCGTATGCGAGATGATTCACTTGCTTTATTCCATGGAACTGATGATTCATTCAATCGTCTCCAGATCATGTTAACACACTAAGCATGCACATTAAGGAAGCAAAAATCAAGTTCTTGAACTTTTTTTATGACCAAATGTTTATTTTTCTTTTTGGAAGATAAACGAAGCAATCAAATATGGGAGAGGAACCAGAAGAGGTTACGCTTCTGCTCAAAGGCGAGGTTTGGGGAACACACCCAGCCCACGTGCAAAGCGAGCAGCCGTATTCCAGCGGCGGGCTCGAGGGGAAGGGAGCTCCCCTGCCCTCCTTCGCTGTCCCCCTCCCGCTCCGGGCCGGGGCTGCTCCTGCTGCCCGGGCACCCGGGGCGGGGAAGGCGCGGCGGGCCGGAGCATCCCCGCTCCGCCACACCGGGGCTGGTGCCTCTCCTCCGCGGGTGACATCTTACATAATGAGCCGAGCTAATCGCGCCGGAAAAGCGCCAACCCGCCACGGGGCGCCAGCGGCGATAATCACCCGCGGGAGGAGATGCTCCGGACCGGCACCGCTGCTCGCCGCCCGCCCGGGCGCCTTGCTAGAAAAATCCTCGCCGGGGCGGCAGCGGCTCCCGCAGCAGCAGCAGCAGCAGCAGCAGCATTAGCAGCAGCCGCCGCCAGACGCGGAGCTCTCTCCCGTCACCCCGCCGTGCCCCGGGAAGCCGCAC
>WBMV01005344.1:540111-622387 GCA_013396655.1 Campylorhamphus procurvoides | reverse complement strand
GCCCGTGTCGCCCCCGGCCCCGCCGGGCCCCCCTGGCCGCGGTCCCTCCCGGCGGGGCGGGCGTGCTCTCCGCGGTACCGGGGGCGGCCGCAGCCCGGGCCGAGAGCCCCGCGGTGCGGGCGGCGGGGGCACCGCACAGACACCGCACGGCCCCCATCGCAGCGATGGGTATTGGTTGCTCCCTGGTTTATTTCTGCTGGGCTGATGGTGACTCATATCTTACCCTTGGTAATTTCCAGCGAAAGAAGCAGTTTTAACCAAGGAATTGATGAGAACACGGATGCATGACATTACTCATGTATTCATTAATTCTAATAAAGCAACTCCTTAATGTTCCTTTTACTCCCACCCTACAGTCAGCAAGGGCAATAAATGTAATATGAAAATACATGCCACGAGAGCTCTTTGCAATAGGAATCCCCAGTTTGCACTCAGTATGCACCACAGGAATTTCCCTGACTCATTTTCAGATGAGTAAGCTTCTCATCAAGTTTTCCTGGCATTTAATAGTAAATCACTCAACCCACTACTGGTAACACAATCAATAGTCGCTGTAAAGTGTTTCATGTTACCTGTTGCACAAAGTTTGGGATAAGGCCACTGGCTAGAATGATTTTCCTGCAAGCCAGTAGAGCAATTGGCCCACAGTCAGGACTGTTGATGCTAAATTGGAGCCTAGTATTCACCTGCAAGTTAGCCCCTTTCATGACTTCGATTTTCATTCTTAGATGGAAAGTAGAAGAGTGGCTTTGAAGGATTTGTTTTAATCTATCCATGACGCTTTCCAAGTAGCATTGCATTAAAAAAACCAACTATCTAGCGAAGAGTCTTCTTGCGCCTGCTTACTTAGAACTTTTCCCAGCTAGTCACTTCCTGGGAGAACTTACCATGATACCTGAATTTAAGAAGCTTTAGCATCATCTGATCAGGTCACAGCATCACGTTTATTTAGACATCAGTGGGCCCTGTCAGTAAGCAGATATTCTGAAGCTTTGCTGGTCAGACTAGTGTTGGTCTTGAATGTCATGTCAGCTCTTAAGTGTGTTTGTGATACTCAGCCAGATTTGTTATATCAGAGCAATGCATTCAACTCCTTTGAGTTTATACTCAGTGGGGGTCACAGAGTGCACAGAATATTTTTAGAGATTTAAAGAAACTTCAGTGAAAACAAACTAGACTGTCCATAGTTTAAGCTATTGCACTAGGTTCACTGAAAGCTGAAACATACCTGAATTGTTTTACCCGGGTTCCTATCATTAAAGCTTTTAATGGATTTTATTTGGTGTTATTCTGGGGGTTTTAGTAAGTAAAACTTCTGACTATAGGTTTTCATTTGCAGAAAATAAATAGAAAAATTCTGAATCATGAAAGAACCATTCCAAAGGGAGACAGTAGTTCTCAATGAGGTGTTTATCTGAAAAAAAAGATCAGAAAGAGAACAGATTTCTTCCTGTACATGAAAGTACTTGAGCACTCAGTGATTTTACTGGAAAATGAATCCTGCACCAAAACTTCTGAGAGCTCCCCTGTTTCTGGGAGGGAAGATAGTACCAAATGGTAACCACCGGAAAGGTGGCTGTCAGTGAAGGACAACCGATGCCTACATTGAAGTCACAGACGAAACCATACCAGAAGATAAAGATATTCAAGGTATTGTTACAGGTAGGAAGTGTAGCTACCAGTGGTGGTCTAGACATTGGCAGGACAGAGCTCAGAGCAGTTTAACTTTGTTTACTAAGACAGCAAGGAAGGCAGGCAATAAACACGTTGTGAATAATGATTCAGTACTGACAGTTCTTTCACCAAATGTTCTGTCTACCTAATTATGGATACAGATTTCCCTTTTCAAGGTTTTCTTCACAGCCAAGAGGGTCACATATTTAATATAAGTACATACGTATGTAACCATAAATTTAGATGAAAATTTATCTTCTCACGTTCTCTTGTCTCCAAGGAGACACCAAATAGCAAGAGATTAATAATCAAAGCACAAGAGTTGGCACTACTTGCTTTATTTGATGCGATGTAAGACGTAAAGGTCTAAATCCATTAAGTGGCTGTGAAAACCTGAACTACAGATTCCAGTTTTATTTTATATCTTAGATGGTACTGAAATTTTAGTGTAAACAGCTTTGCAGTTTCACAGTAGACTGCATACAGGAGAAAAGGGTTTGTCTGGTTCAAGACTCAGTTCTCATATTTCTTTCACTTCCTCTACTGATTTTATTTCTAATAGAGTGAGAAGCCTTGAACTGCTCGCTGGGGCTCTCTTCTTGATCCCAAGCTTTGTAGCATGGAGGTTTCCTTAAGATGAAGGCTTTTATAAACTGTCAGTTAATTGCGATTAGAGCAACAGCCACATTTGGAGCTCCTTTTCTGATAATGCATCTTTGGAGAACCAACATGAATGTCATTCTCAACTGTAAAATATGTGATTAGGAAATATTTTTTAAAACTAAGAAATAAGTGAAAATGTGTTTAATTTGGTTCTTGGCAGTTGCTACATTTAGGGTTGTGAGTTAACTTTCCATCCTTTAGCAGATTCTGCATGTCAAATAAGCTCACATAATTTCCGGGGAAGGACAAGCTGTAACCTTTTGGTATATCAGGGATGTTTCAAATCCCTGGCTGTCAATTTCTGTCTTAATATACATGTCTCAGTGGGTGCCCTCCCTACCTCCTCAGGAATATTGCCAGGGTACATTTTTCCTTTTCCAAAGATTACATAGAAATTGCAAATCATGCTTTAAAATATCTAGCATTAATTATGCAGCTTTCTTATGAGCTAGGACTTCTTGCCAGAGAGTGATGAATCCCTCTCTCCTTTTCATCCAGAATTTGACTGCTAAGCTCTCTTGCTTAGCAGAGTACTAGGGCACTCTATGACTACTTCCACTTGAAAAGAGAGTATCATCACTTCTAACTCCCAATTTAGAACCATGATGCTATTTTAAATACTATTTTGCACTATGATTTTGCATTTCATGCATTTCAGTTTCATTTGTGTTACTGACTTTATCTCCAAGCAAGGTTACCAATTGTTTATTGGTGAGCTAAAGGCACTCCTGGGTTTTACTGTGCACTGCTTAGTGTAAGTAATTCCAGAGCATCTTATACCAACAGTGAGACTTAAGTGTGACTGCTGCTTTTTTTTTGTGGGTATTTTCAACTTGAGCACTGTTTTATTTTCATTCTATAAATACTGAAACACCCTGACAGAAGAATTACACAGCAGAAAACAAGTGTTCTCTTGACTTTGGGCTAGGCTGACAAAGTTTTCTTTCAGTTGCAGAGGGGAAGAGCTGTAAAACACCTGCTCAGCCTGGTTTCAGCTCAGACAGGAAGAGGAATTGCCAGGTGATCTCTCTATCTTCTGTCAGCTGGTATAGCTGCCTAGTTACAAAGTTGATAGAGAGCCTACCACAAGAAAATATAAGAGTTTATTTTCTCCTCAAGACACAGCTGTTGAGATCCTTGGGTAAATGGCTCTTTTAACATAATTTATCAGTGCATTATAAATATGCACATAAAAGACAAACATCTCCAGTGTTGGGGCAGATCATAAGCACAACTACAGCAACATCAGGGCTAGACCCTCATCAGAGCATTCTGCACTCCTGCAAAGGCAGCAGGAATCTCCACAGACCTGCTCTAGTGCTTTAAGGCATTAGATCACTAAATCACATCTTATCTCCAGTTGCACCATTCCAGACACTTTCTCTACTTCCCTCTGTTTCTCTACTTCTTTTTAACTCAACCGTGATCTATAGTTTAGTACCATTATGAAGTATTTCAGTTATTATGGCAGAGAAAGGTGTTTCCCAGCAGCAGTTTGGATTTCATCATTTTATGGAATATGAACTAAGGTATACTTACACCATATAAGAGACTATTATAAGATGTTATTTTACAGGTGGGATAAAATACCTGTCAATGACTGCAGACAATCTTCCTCAAAAATGGCAAAGGGCATAGAGAGGTGGTCTCCTGGTAATGGCATTATTATTTCACATCGTGGAGTTCTGCTCATAGAGAATTGTAAGAGCAGATTTTAACAGAATAACTGTTGATTTATTTGAGTGGGATGACAGGACAAGACTGATACCTGTGCCCAATAATCATAGCAGCTGAGAAAGCCTCCCTCCTGTCAGTGAGGAGACATTCCCTTACCACAAGACTCAGAGCATAATAACTGAGTGGAGTCAATCTTTTCTCAGCCCAGAGACCACATTAGACAATCACTTTTACACTGCCAAATGAGATGGATGAAGGAAAGGAGGATGGAAGAACAGTCTCCAGGAAGACTTTTCCACTTCATTTACAGATGAGGCATAACTGGTCGTCTTCACTTCCCTTTTATAGCCCGTTGTATGCAAAACAGCTTACAAGGCAAGGGAGAGAAATAGCTGCGAGGAGAAGGTGTATCTAGATACCTAAATTCAGATCACACGTATTCCCTACTATGTAAGCATTTTTATATTATCCTAAAGAAAATTATTTCCTGCACTGAATCTTTATTTTCCTTTGATAGTGCTGATTTGAGCCATAGTTGAAGTAAAAGAAAGTAGGATGACACATCTTTTTTTTTTTTTTTTTTTTAGAATCCCTAGAAATCATTTTTTTAAAGTTTCCAGAGTTTCTACTAACATACATGCAGTGGGTCTTGCTGGCAGTTTGAACAGGAAGATGAATTCTAACCAGTCAAGTTCTTGTATTACACTGTAGGAACTGTGCATTTCTCATGAGAAAGCAAAGGGAGTGTTTGGCCAAGGCTGGCAGCTGTGTGCTGTAAGATAAACAACCTTACAGGCCCATGAGAACCTGGAAGCAGGCTGGATGAGCTCATAGATCTAGCAGCCTTCTGCTAATAGCCAACGAGTATTTGTTTATGTCTATTTCCACCAGTAGCTTTAATGCACATATTCTCAGGAATACTATAACTGTAGCAGTTTCTTTAATAAAGTGAGTTTTGCTGTTAATTCATATTGGATCGTCTGCAATTCTTCACAAGCCCGGAAACCTTTGACATTACACCAATTTCTAAATTAGAATTCAGAATCCTTAAGGTCACAAGAGTTTCATCTGGTATGTTTTGTCACAGTCCTTGCTGGAGCATCTGAATACATTAGTCCTTAAAGGACAAATATATTTTTAAGTTTTTATTTATATCTCAACTAGAAGGTAGGAATAAGGATTTTTAAAAGGTAGAGAGGAAGAGAAAGTTCTATTTACAGATTATCTCTTTTCAGTCTAGTCTGTGGACCTTTTTGGAAACAATTTTGAAGGCATTTATGTATTTAGGGGAGAGTAGTTGAGCTCTTAATGTAGGTAACTAGAGCTGTGGATACTTGAGTTTTCCTTTACAATGGGACGCAATAGTATAAAGGTAGGAGGAAAAAGAAAGATTTGTGTGACAAATCCATCCTATGGATCAGAGATCTTCCTGGAATTTCTTTACAAAGAATGTATCTGTGCTTTTCCCACAGGACAGAGCACAAATAGGTCGAAAAGTTTCTATATGAGAGGGAGCTTTTCGAATCTTTAAGGATCAACCTCTTCACTGCCAAATACTTATGACGACACAGTACACACTATATTATATTATTTTAGCACATACTAAAATGTACAATATAAGTCTTCCTTTTTTCTGCCCCATGGCTCCAATATATTTTATACACTTTTTATCCCCTCTGCATGTACCCAATGGCACCATCACTTGCAACAGAGTAGCATTCCTTGTAAACTTCCTCCCAGATAGTACTGATCCAGAAGTTCTTAATCCTGAATGTACAGGTGTAAAAGTGTATGTGAACAGTTTGGATAGCTACTATTGAGAGCTTAAGTTATTATCAGACAACATATATATATTTTGAAACGGAGTTGGTAAATGATTTACTCATCAGGTGCTAGAGTACTAGTATATTTTCTTGGCAAACATAGAAAAGATTTGGAACCAAGAGATAAGGAAGGGGAATTTGACAAACTGCTCTTTATAACTTCTAATCAGACCAGTTACCAGGATATTTTTGTTTATGAAATGCATAAAAATTCTCCCACTATGTGAAAATTTTCACTTATTAACACATGAAGAGTCTATAGCTGCAAATCCATGCGGAAGAAATACGGTGCTTTCGTGATTTGATTTACCCTAGTTCTAATTTTATAAATGCTTCCTGTGACCCCCAACCCCAATGTCTGGCCATGTCCCAACCCCCTCTGGTGATGTGACTCAGGGCAAGGCTTGATTATTCATTTCTGGCCTCTACCTCTGCCCACCCCTCTCTCCTGATCAGCTGGTTTTGAATAAACCAACTGCTGAAGATCCCAAATCTTCTCAATTTCCCTGGAAACACATTGACTCTGAGTGTTGCTTTGGGAATGGGCAGCCATGGTCAAGGCCAGAGAGAACAGCAATGATAATGCAATGGTCTTGCATGATGCTCCAATTGCTGCAGGCAGTAGAACTTTAGTGGGACAAAACCCTGTGCTGAACACAAAGAAGGATGAAACAGAAGAGGGAAATCCACTTTCTTACATCCCAGTAGGGCTGGTAGCAAACAACAGCCAAAACAAACAACTCACCTAGCGCACAAATAGAAGCATGTGGCATATGGCATTGAATGGTGTGTATGGATAGAGATGTGTGTTTAGAAGGCCTAATATGGGCTAAAATATGTGGAAGGTGGTTTTTACCCAAATCTACACATGAGAGGATTTGGCTTGAAACATCTGCCATCCACGATCATGATCAAAAATACCCCAGTACCCACAGACAGAGCAGGTAGGTTTAATCACCTCACTGTAAGTCACGCAGGAGCTTCGTGTTCTCCAAGTCTCTATCTGTCAAATATAACTGGAACTTGTCTATAAATTGAAACACAATTAGGGAAGGGAAGCCGGTGGATGGACAAACTGTGGGACTATAGGCTTATTTCCTTCAAACACCCAGTTGAACTCCAGTTAGATCTAGCCTTCAGAAATTTAGTGCTCACCAGTTTGCTATAACACTGGTTAAAAGTCAAAACTATGTTTTCTGTAACTTGATGATAACATATTGGTGTTCTTAATTGAAATTCAGTGTTTTGAGAAAGAGCTCTAAGCAACCAAATTTACAGGCATCCTTGGTGACAAGTCAATGGAAGCAGGTGGACATCTAAGCTTAACATCAAATCTATTTTCACACAGCCAAAACTGTAAATAGGAAAAATCTACAAGATGAATTGGTGAAGCTGAAAAATTCTACACCCCCAAATTTTATGTAATGAAACTTTCAAGAGCTCATCTAAATTCCTGCCAAATTCAGGATCCATATGCACTGCTATAGAGTTAATTTGAATTTTGAATTTAAGGTGTTACTTCTTCACTGGTATATAGCATGTTTGATAAAGACTGATTCATAGTTGCAGAGATAAAATGAGAAAGAAGAGAAGATCATGAGGAAACAAAGACTGGGGAAGAAAAAAAAAAGGCCATGGAGAGAAAGAGGCTGTATGTCAGGTGCCTGTGTAATTTAAGTTCTCAGCTGCACTGGAAGCTCCTCTGCCGAGCAGAGGGTTAGCTACAGGTATTGTGGCAGTGTCAGGCTTTTGGATACTCTCAGGGGATTTCGTTCACAAACCCTGGAGGGGGAGGGCAAGAAAATCAATGCCACTTTTTTCCATCTGTTGCCCACAAGATCATGTGGATGAAATATGTCAATGACATTAAATGGCTTGCCAGGCTGGATGACTGTAATTACTGCAATTTTATTCTTCCTTCTTTCTTGTTTAGTTTATATTGTCTCTGCTACAATATGTCCAGCACCACATATCCTTAGTTACTGATAGATATCACTAATTTTGAATATACTAAGTGCACTACAGAGGCTTGTGCAAGCCAACCAGAGGGAAAGAGAAGCCTTCATAATTGTTTAGATATAGACATTGGTGGAAGAGTAAATAAAAACATGCATGCACAAACCAGCTGGTGAACCACACAAGTGAGTCATGGATAGGTTCTGTCTGCCTAGGATGATGTCCTCAATTACAATCTTATTTCTCTATTGTGATGCTGTGATTCAAGGTGGCATCTAGAAACAGCAAGATGAAAGGGCATTAGTGGCACCAGTTAAATATAAATCATGTTTCACAGAAGGCTTTCTTTCTTTAAAACACAGTGTTATGTCTATGTATTTCTTAATATAGAAGAGAAGTTAGCAAATACCTTGGAAACTTACTTTAAAAGCCCTCATATATTAGAGCTAAGATAGGAAACAGCTGATTCCTGACCAATTTTATTTCCCACTTGGAACTAAATAATTTTCATAATCCTGTTCCTGCCACACCAAATAAGCTGGTCAGACCTGGTTTAGTAGCTGACATATAGGTAAAGCTTCATCAATTGTATCTATGTATATGCAGAAGTACAAACAATAAAATCACTTTTTCTAACCAAATATCAGAACGCATGGATATTTGAGTTCTCAGTTTCAAATAGTTTTACTAATATTTTAAGATTTGCTTTGACATATAGACTTGAGTAAATTTAATTTTGCTGTGACTGCACCGCTTTGAAGTTCGTGTCTCAAAAGCCCAGCCATAACTAGCTATGCTTTCATTTAAAATGAAATTCCTGTACAATGCAAGCAAATTTTAGTTTCTGTTTGAAATTAATTCTTTCAGTTGTCAAGTACCAGGCTCAAAAATGAGTCACAGTATTTGGTGAAATAGTGAAATAGGATATCTCTCTAAATGGGAGAACACCCTGGCCAGTGGTAGTCTTTACTGAAATCTGACTGCTTTTTGCTTGGTGTTTCAATATCTCTAAAGCCTTAGAAACCTAAGTAAGGCTGGCCTGAGGCCCCTCTCATTTATTTCATTTAGGAAAGGAGTCCTTAAACCATTAGATGGAGCCCCTCAGCGATGTACAGGCACCTTCAGCGTGGTCCCTGCTGCAGCACACTGAGGGACTAAGAGAACCTGGGAGATTTTGAATGAAAAATACACCACCTCTCTTGTAAAAACAAGTGCTGATCTTTTGTTTATTATCGCTGCGATTCAGGAAGTTGTTTGGACTGCAAAGCCACCAAAGAGTGACAACTGAGCTAGGTGTGCCCTTGCTGCACTATCACAGCTGCCCCAGTCTGTGAGGTGAAGAAAGGAGCACATGGTGTGACAGGACACACTCACGCTGGCATTAGCTATGCTAAGCCTGCCTGGTAGATAGAAGACTTATGTCTCCAGAACAGATTTTAGGCACATTTAATCAGTCCAAGTTTAATCCCTCCTGACAGAATGTCTACTTTAATGCCATCTTTCTTCTCAGAAAATTTCACCCACCTTTCCTCAGCAGCTTTTACCACAGCATTCCTAGGTAAGTAGACCTAGAGGTATGAAGGGTGATGGATTGCTAGCAAGAGGCTACATTCCTTTACGCAACAGTTTTGATGCAAGTCCTAGACTAAAGATTAAATTCTAAAGGTTAAGTTAATCAGTTTCACAACTGTTCTTAATACTTAGCCAGAATCTTGAGGCCAAAAGTAACTTCCAGTAGTTGCTAAAGCTGATTTGTCTTATGAGAACATCCATTCACTCCCAAACCTTTTCCTGTTGTAAGGGAGACACCAAGTGAGGTGCCTTCCTATTAGCATTAATAGGCCATACAGATAACAGTTTAGAGTTGATTTCTTTGAATTCTGTTGTTTTTTGTTTGGTTGGTTGTTTTGTTGTTTGGTGTTTTTTTTTTTTTAATGGCTGATATAATAGCTCCAGCAATTTCAGTAAGCTCCAGCTTGTTGCTTCCTTCACTCACAATCTCTAAATAAGCATCACTGCCACACACTGCTGGTATCCCACACCTCTCCTTTTCCATCCCTGCAGCAGCTCTGAATTTGCTCATCTTTGCTCTCTGCAGGGAAGCTACCTTAGCTGCCTTGCATTCATTCTTCATCCAGCAAAATGTGGAACAAATGTTCAGTGACAGCCTGTTGCACACCAGTTTAATAGTGCATAAAAAAGAAAGGCTACTGCTTGCAGCTTTTGGAAATTCAGCACTTTGTATTTAAAGCTATTCAGCTTTATAGTAATGTGGTGGCTCATTCTGCTGCTAGATTTCCAGAGATATGTGTCTTTATGTAAAGCAGTATTACTGTATTTTTAAGGCAGTTTTGCATTTCCAATAGAATCCTTTGTAAACTACTATTACATTTGTTACAGATATTGTGAGAGGAGGGGTTAATAATGCAAATATCCCACTGACCTTAACAGAGTACTTCATGCTTCGTGATCTGCGAGAAGTCAGTAAGAAATTTTTGAAGGTATAAAAAAAAAAATCACAGAAAATTCAGTCAGCAATGATATATTTTTCTGTTTAACACAGAGATTGCACAAGAACTTACTGGGTCTTTCCAGTTGTTCTCCTTCCTGTTGCACTAATATTCCCATTGGCAGCCAGCTTTTCTGAGCCCAGCCAGGAGACATTGTTGTAAGCTGAACAGAAGGTAAAGAGCTACAGGAGCCAAGAGTATCCTTCTATATGCAGTACTTAATTTTATAAGAGCATTTGGTGGTCAGGTCTGCATTCAATCCCTGTGAAAGTTTTTAAGTGTCTTTGAAGACAGCTCTCAGCAGAGCCTTCCTTTACTAGTTGTACATTAAACATAAGAAATGACATTTGAAGAAACACTTTTGTATATGGTTAGTGTCTAAGACTAATCTTCTAAGAATAAGCCAATCAAAAGCAAATCTATTTCCCAATGGCATATAATATGTCATCTTAATATAGATATCTTTCCAGGCAGTGTGGTTTCCCTAACAGCAAAAAATAGAAAGCTGTCCTCATGAAGGGGGGTGGAAATAATACAACACTGATGAAGTAATCTTATTGCAACATAGTCAAGAAGCCTTTAGACTGTAACTTGTCACTGAATCCTGACTGTTGCCTGCAGCTGGTAGGAAAGCTAATAGTGCCCCTCTGAAAAGCATCCTGCTTCAGTGGTTTACCTCCGTTTACCCCGGCACACCAGCAATACTGTTAGAGGGATGCAAGTTGCGACATCGCCAGTCCTTTGTCAACACAGAACAAAATGCAGTCTCAGCTCAACTTTCATCCATGCCCAGAGATTTTAGTGAAGCAAGAGAAAGGTGACAGATCTTCAAAGAGTCATCGCCTGCTAAAGAAAACCAGAAAAACCCAAGTGATTCTTAGCTGAATGCTCTTACTTTCCATCAGTACTGGAACTGGGAGGTGAGCAACATGAAAGGGAAACATTTTCTGTGTGTGAGCTTTCTCACAGCAGTAGGTGAGAACAGCAGCTTTGTTTCAGGTATAAAACATTGTAACTATGAAATTGAACCTGTTCTCAGTTTTCCCTTCTAAGACTTTTTCTCAGCAAGGAAGTAACAGTAGAAACTCTAATTTTTGAGTATAGAAAATAGCATGAAAACGTCACAATTATCAGTGTTGTAGCACTATAAGACATTAAATAATGTTTTATAAGAAATATCATCTTCTCTTTGACTTGATTTATGTAACAAAAATACATTTGGCCTCTCAGGAAACAAAATCCTGTAGCTCAACACAAAATAACTGATGTATCATCGTGGTTAATTTTCTTCAGAAGTGCTGAAGTGCTGAACAACAGAATGAGAATTCAAACAGCAGTAATGTGCCAAAAAGGATGATTTTATTCACAGTTTCACTTATGCAAAAATGAAGCAGCAAATTACCCCCACCAAGACAAAACTGCTGCAGAGAATGCAGCAAGGAGTCCATATTTCTACCTTTGCTCATCCAAGAACAACTTGCAAAGTGCATTCTGTTCTGTCAAAAGCACTCCATGTTTGAGTTACCACAATGCCTGTGACCTGGAATGCCTACCACTTTTTTGTTTTCATGTTGATTAAACTTCATTAGGGGTGAAAAAGCTGTATGCTGTTGGAGGAGAGGGGAGGAGGCAGCACTAACAGGCCACTTTCCAAACAGATTTCCCAGAAACAGAGCATTTAATAAAGGATCCTAGAAATGCTTTTTGGGCACTTCTATTTACTATGTCATGAAGTACAAACCGAAAGCTTAATGAATCTTAAAATTCAGCACTTTTATGAATATTTCTTCATGTCTAGTCTGGATCTCTAAATAAACAAGGTTAGTAAGGTACAGGCAGCATTTGGATCTAACTTACCCTTGACCAAGGTCACATACACAAAACAAATGGCTCTGTGAGGAGAGGAGTTCACGGAGCCTAGTTTGCTATGGATTTTATCTGGGACCTGTGTTTATTGGTAGCAAACTGGGGGTGAATTTTAAATGAAGCTTTATCTGGATTTAGGATACTCATAACATAGTTCTTCATGTGGAATCTTTTGTGTCTTGTAGGAGTGGAGTCCTTAGCAGAGGAGCTTTCCCTTGTTAGGGGCACTGTTAAAGCCTCTCCCTCTCTCCCCTATGTAGTGGGCTTCGGATTTTCATGAATATAAATTGCTTGGAGACTGCTTCTGCTCTCCAATTTGGTTAAAATTTACTAATGAGTTAAAAAGCTACCACAGCAGGACAGAGAGATGCAAGGCCACATCTAAATCTCATGACTGCATAAGCCTCGTTTCGTTGGAAAACCAGACCAAGAATTCCCAGCCTCACAAAAAGGAATTTACAAAGAAAGAAAATATGTTGACAGTACCTAAAAAGCATTTCCTACTCGTATCCATAGCAGGTCTACACACATAAAAGGAAACTGAGGCCAGTATTATTCACAGACTAAGAACATACTAATGGCTCTCATTTACCTCAATAATTTCACTTTTTTCTTACAGCAAAAACAACTGATCTTCAGTGAGCTACTACCAAAGGACATGCTTCATCATACTAATACCAATAAAGAGTTATATGGCATTAAATAACATTAAATAAATGTTATCTAGTGAATGATATTTCTTACTGTAGAAGCAAAAAGACATAAAAGTCCAACTTAATTTCTAAGTTTTTTTCATAGACAACAAGCGAGGTACAAGTCTCTGTTCAGATAAATAGGAGAATGAGGATTTAGTCCCTTTAACGATTTTTTTTTTGTATCCTATAAGCCATACAGTTTTCCTTTACACTGTATTTTTCACTAGAAACAGGATCAAAGCAAACTTTCAGAAAACTCCTCCTTGGTTCTGCAGAAGCACTGCTTTGGAAAATTGTCTCCTTTGATTCCCTTTCCTTTTCCCTCCCCATGAGCTATTTTCAGTGTTTCCAACAAGTTGGTAGGCATAACAAGTTACCGAACCTGGAGGGTGTCAGCTCTGCAATGAAGCAGAAACAAGTCATGGATGAGGTTCTCTCCTAATAGCTTTATCATATGAATGACACAGAAATTGTAACACCCTGGGGATACCGATGCAACTTACTTTGAACCAACAATTTGATCATATTTTAAAAGAACTGTATTTCTGCTGAATAGTCTAAACAGACATCTCTTATACAAGACAACTTTATGTTACTCCAGAAACATTTACATAGGTGATAGGGAGCAGGGTTGTATGGCACCAGGAAGGTACATTTGACTTGAATTAAGATCTTGGAGCCTTGTTTTCTTTCTGGTGGGGAGTAACAGAATATTTTTTCTTACTAGCTGTCCAGGTACACATAAATAATTGTTTGGGAAGTTTGTGTACAGAGAACCATTAGCGAAGTGCCAAGTTCCAGGAGTAATGTAAGTGCTCATTATAGAGGCAGCATTTGTCACAACAATCACGCTTTGTCTTTTTAGCAGAGAAGCTGTACTAGTTGCTGGGGGATTGTTTTTCTGATGGCCTCCTCTCCCAGGGACACAAAATCCCCAGGAAGTAGCAGCAATTGCTACAATTGCTGCGAGCAGAAATAAGTGCATATTCAGGACTGATCTACTAATAGCCTTTATTCTCCTTGCCCCAGCCCATTATCTCTGTTTTGCATCAGTTATGCAGCAGCCCAGAAATAATTAGACAATTCTGAAACCTGAGCAGCTGAAATTTTTTCAGCCCCTCCCTGCCACCAAGGAGCTCCATCCACCTCTGGCAATTATGCTATGGTTCAAAATCCAAGTTTTTTCATTCAACTGAGCATGTACATTTTTCAACCTACCCACACACTGGACTTGGAGTAACCTGGAAATAACAAGGTATTAACGCAGACAAGAACTTTCCTGCTCTCATATACAGAGCATTTGTAAATTTCTTATCGCTTTTGAATTGTTTTCTCATCCCTCAATGGCAGTCTGCCAGTTGCCTCTGTCACCTGAACTGCTCCTTTTTGTATGCTGGATCCAGTACAAGCATGCGTTACTATTTCTATTTTTGCACCAAGCACCAGTTTGTAAAATGATAAATATGATAGCACAAACGCAGAATTTACTAGAGGCTGATGATCAGAATCACATCTTTGCTGGTGAGAAGATTTTGCTGAGATCTAAATGAAGCAAAGTTCTTTGTCATTGGCAGCTTTGGAGAATCAGATAAGCACTAATTAGAAACTGCCCTTTTCTTTTCCTTAAGATGAGATATTGAATATATCTGCTCAGAACTCATCTTGTTTTCTTGCTAGAAGACAATATACATGAGAGAGACATGCTACACTTCCCACCTCCCCACCTCCTCCCTTGTAGGTTTATCTCAAGTTCACATACAAATAGTTGTCTACCATTATCCTACAATGAAACATTCAGATTTGGCACTTGGATCTCCTTTGATATGGCAGGATACAAATCGATATACCTTTTAAAAATAAAAAAAATGGCTTCTTCATTTTTAACTTGCAGTTTGAACATCTACTACAAAGAGCTTATTTATAGATCAAGATCCCACTCTGGACAGGTTTTTCCCCTCGTTTTTTCTGTTTCCACTCAGCCATAAGAAAGCAGAATTCAAATCATTCCTTTACCAATTTTTCTTTCTTCATTACACAGCAGCAGAGCTCACAGTATGATCTGCATCAATCGCTCCTCTTGATTCTGCCTTCACAACAAGAGACATTTTAAGAAACACACAGAAGAAGGTATAGTTTACACTGCTTACAGTAATGGAGCTAAGAGGATGTTGGGCAAGAGATATAATAACCACAAAAAGTAAGATTTCTGCAGGAATAGATATTATAAGCATTTTAGTATTGGATACTCTAGTTTATCATAATGTGACTACTGGCAGGGGTTTATGTTCAAAATTGGTCTGATATGCAACTGTATTTTGGGACAGCAGAGCCTGGCTTCTAGTAATAAATCAATGTTTCAGTCAGCTATTTATTGTATTTTAAACCAGAGTCAGAGCAGGTAAAATGACAATATTAATTCCTACTGCTCTCAATGAAAGCTGAGATTGTCAGACAGGACTGATGAGCTCTTTAACTACACTGCAATTTGCTCACTTTGGAAAGATCCACCCAGTGAACAAACTCAAATCTAAAGAAGGCATGTTGCATTTAAAGTTCAAATGTAGCCCCAAAGGTTGTACATACACAGTTATATACATAAAAACTAAAATAAATACACACATATATATATATATATATAAAGATAGTTAAAACAGCCTTGCACTTCCACCTGCTCTTATTTAGCTGTCCTTATCAAAAAACACTACAGGAAAACAACTGCTGTTTGGCATTTTGAACAGCACAACTTTGGACAGTCTGCATTTGTCTTTACTTTGTCAATTGTTAAAGAAATTGAACACAAAGAGGTTCTTGGTTGTGTGACGTCCCCCAGTATTCATGGCTAGATAACCCTGAATAACAACACAGCAAGAAACAAACTAGATTTTATTGCCCCAGTCTTCTTGCTTAGGTTTGGTACTCATTCCTCCTCACCTTTCAGACAGCCCTTGCCCATAACAGAGTTTCTACTTTTCCTTTTGGAGGAGACTTCAGGAAGGGACCGTTTTGGCTGATGTTAGGCAGGCAGCCATACAATCCACTGCAAGTCCTAAAGCAGAATTGCAAGAAAATATTTCTTACCACAGCAAGAGCTGTAACTTCACCATTTTTCAGGAGAACAGCATAACTTTTGGAGATGTCCCATACCTGGAACATGCTCCACTGCTATCTGCAGGAGTATCAAAGTGTGACTCAGCTGCAGTGCCAGAACCTCCCTGTAAGCTCACACAGTCACACTGCTGGTCCTCACTAAAATTTCAAGTCTGGCAGTTGTGATTCCAAGGTAATTCCAGAAAATGTTACCACTCCAGAGACGTGCAGTCACAGTTACAGTGGAGAGAAGGGTGGCCTTAGTCAGTTGAAGGGTGGGCATTCATAAAGTTATTTACTTGCCATGTATCTTAGATAATTTCCTGCTGTGTAAGGAAATATCCTCTCTATGGAGCAAGTTAACTGAAGCACCAGAAAAGTGAGATTTTGAGTTGACACTGGAAGTCTGCTACCAAACTATCTTTTCTAAGTCCCAGTGAGTCACTTTATTCCCCAGTAGGACCATTCTCCTTTCTTTCCCATCACAGTTGGTCACTCTGGTGAGCTTGGTTTATGGTCATTGCATGACTTGAAGCTTCAGCTGACTTCAATAGGAGCTAAGCCAATATCAGATGTTTTTCAGAACTAATGTCTGAAATGCACCTCAAAATTAAAAATAAAGTTTTCAAAATAAGGCAAATAAGAACAAAACCACAGCAGTGCTTCTATTGACTGCAGTTAGAAGGCTCACAGAGCGCCTTGAAGCCTACTTCAGTTGTGATCTGGCTTGGTTTTGTAGTCTTTAGCTTAGAGAATGTGTCCCCTTTTCATGCAATGAGGCCAAATCCAAGTCCTGTACAGAATTTTCTACTAGCTTAAAGATTTTCGTTACCTTCCTAGAATCTGAGAACAGCAAGGGGTGGGTGGGGGGAGAACTCCAAACTCTCACCTTTGAATTTTTTTGGGGGAACCCAAAAGTACTGAACTCGCTGATAAATACTTTTTAAGTTTTTCACTGTTGTCATGATGAGTAGGAAACAAAACTTCTACCAAGACTGAAAGCAGTGGAAGCAAAGCTTTAATTAATTTTAGCAGAACACAGACAGTCAAGTCAGATAATAATTCTACAGTTCAAAAGAAAAGAGACTAAAAACAACTTTGACTCATCTGTCATTTATGCTGCCCTAACATACATAGGCTACAGAACTGCTTCTGAGAGCAAACTTAGACTAAAGAGGAATTCTCAAAGCTCATTATACGGTACTTGCAAATGAGTTGAAGTGCTAAGTCTTTGATTTCTGGAGTTGCCAAACACTGGCTTAAATCCCGACCCCCTAGCACACAGCCTCCATAACTAGGGCATACACTGAGGAAATCAGTGAGTTCTTTTCCTCCTGAAGAGTTTGGAACAACAATAGCACTCAACCACTGAGTAATTGCATCTTTAACAACTCTCAGACACGTCTTTTCTCCACTACAATGGCAAACTTAGTAACATGTCTCATCATCTTACACTTTTCTGTCCCTGGTCCTGAGAAGACTATAGCAGTTACCCTCTAGGATGTGTAGCGTGGGTCTCCCTGTGCCATAGACCCAGTGCCTGCCTGGGTGTTTGGAGAATCAGTCAGATTTGGGAAGCTGTACAGCATATTGCATTCATCTGAAAAGAGTAACATTTCATTGTCTTATTTTTGTCTACAATATAAAGAGTCCCCAAATTCTGAGCTCTCTGCTGCAGTGCTTTATATCAGCCCAATCCCAATTATCACTTGTTATGACACTGGCCAAGAGGGCAGGAGCATTTCAGTAGGAGCATATTCTCTAGCCATGCTATGGAATGGGCAAGTACCAGAGCTGTGTGTCAGAGCTAGATTAGTTAAGAGGCAGTCCTTATGCACCTTGGATTCTGAGGTGGGAGGGTATGGTGTGGTGTAAGTCAGCTAACCTTGCATTTCATTCTTAATTACCCTTTAAAGGTGAACGAGGAGGAGAGGGCAAAAAGAAGCACTTTCTTACAAGTGCCTTTCCAAAGTGATGTCATCTGAACATGGAGGATTAAATCCTCTACTAACATAGACTGACATAAATCAATTGCCTTAAAGCACTGTAGCTGCATTAGATCTGGCCCAGAGCTTCTTCAGTCCTCTTTTGGTCATCAGAAAATGTGTTATTAGTTACCTTTGGCATCCTTAGGACTCCTTCATTTCATTTCCAGGAGGCAGAAACTGATAAGGAGTTACATGACTGAATAAGCATCCTACATGTGATTTACTTCTCTAGGATCACTGGAAACTCAGTGTTATGAGCTCTGTCTTTTTGTTAGCTTTGTCAGATGGAGCTGCCGTAAAACTCAATAGCTGAGTCAAATTTTATAATTATGGCATTAAAATCATGAGGAAAGCCTTCCACAGTTTCATCAAGAAACAGTCTAAAGTAATGGCTTTGGTGGTTTTGTTAAGAGGTACCTCAATTACAGGGTTCTGCTATTTGGGTTTGATTAGTTTTTTTCCAGCTAAATAGACCCATACTGTGTGGGCTGTTTTACAGAGTGCTGGTAACGTCATCAAGCTATGTTTGATCAATATGCTGGGAGCTTACTAGATGGAAGAGGATTTATGGATTTCAAAATGCTCCAGAGGAACAGGCAGCTTACAGCCCAAAGGGACAGAAATCATCATTTTAGTGAATTTCTGCAGTAGGTTTTGTAGACATCACATAGGATATCCATCACTAGGGGTTTCCAAGAGGAAAGGAAGAGAGAGGGAGAGTGTAAGAAGTAGCAAATATATTATCACTAGGACTTAAGAATGTAGTTTCTCCCACTTTGTGGAGGGTGAACAGTCTAGATTGCCTGTGATCCTTTGTGTTTTTTGGGGTTTTTTTTTTTGTTTGTTTATTTTAAACTCTTAAGGCCAAACTTATTCCTTTAATCCACAGCTGAAAAGCTACAGGCTCCTCAAAGGTAAATCACAGTTCATTTTGTGGTGGTTTTCTGGATTAGTAATTACACATGGAAGAAAAACAAGTCTCATGAATTATACATAGCTATTGGTTTGATTTCAGAAGCTCTTAACATTGAGGATATAAGTAATCTAATTAGTCGTTTGTACAACAAACCTTTCCTTTCTTCTAATGAGGGTACTACATTTTAATTATTGTTGTGTTACGAGGTCAGGCCACATTAAGTAAAACCTGATGCAGTTGGTTGGCAACAACATGGTATTTCCATTTAACATAAGCTTGTTAATGGTTAAGTTTGGGGAATATGTTTTCCATGTTCCTTCCAAAATCCTGCCTCCTCTCTCACAGCTAGAGCCATGAAACAAGATGCCTTTCTATTGAGCAGGGCAGCAAATGTCCAGGAGACCTTGTTATGGGATGTTGTTACAAACTGGTCTCCAAAGAAGCTTTCTTCTGTAGCCCCCTAGAGGAAAAATAGTGGTGGATTTATCAGGCTGATCTCGATGGTACTAGTCATCTGTCTTCCCTGCATGGGAAGAAGGATGTATACCACCAGACACTACTGTGGTCACAAGGAGAAGCTGATGACATCTCACTGAACTTGGACTATAGTTCTTGCATCCTTTTCTGAAATATGTATTCACGATAGTAGTGGGTTGCCAGGTTTTCTTCTCCTAAATACATGGAAGAAAAAACCACCCTCCCCTTGTCCTCACAGTTAATAATTTCAGAGCATCTCATTTTTCTTTCAGGTTATAAAACTTACTAATAATCTAAAAAGGCACTTTTTTTTTTCTCTGCTGCCTACAGCAGAGAATGCATCCTGTGTCATCCTCAGCCTTGGAACTCCCTTTTGTGACACCAGGGGAAAAGAAATTTCGTTTCCTATTGCTGAGTAGAAAAGAAAATAGGTTGGTTGTCAATCTTTTGTAACACAACTCTTGAATAAGAGGAGTCCATGGACTATTATTTCATAAAATTAGGAAGTTAAGGGCTGGTCTAGCAATAGATAAAATTTTTACTAGGGGTTTAGAATTCTAAGCCATGAATTTCAAAGCTTCTTACTCACAGTCCTCAGTTTTAAAAGACCTTATGCAGTTTGGCACAGTCCAGAGTGCCTCAGCAAACTTGCATTTCAGGTGCTTTCAATCTAAATAAGCAAAGGAGAGGGGGGCTCAAAGCTGAAGGAAGAAGCTATTTGGGTTTGGTAAATCAGGAAGACTGGGGGAGCAGGACAGACTCAGAGGCAGAGCAGATCACAGCTCAGCAAGCAACTGGAAACACTGTGAGCAGGTAGCGGGTAACCTAAGGACACATCAGATGATGCAATCACTTTAATTTACCCAAGACAGTGAAGTATTTTCTTTGACTCTCTCCATGCTGTTTTGCAGTACTTCTATATGGCAGCTAAACTTTCACCCTGCCTTTAACATCAGTGGTAAGCCACTGCTGAAGGGCCTTTCAGATAACACTGAGTGCATTTAGAACTTCATAAGATCAGTCTAAACAAACAGGAAACCCACATGCAAAGCTTTTTGTTTTGGGCTTTATAGAACAGAAAATCTGTTCAAAAACCTCCTCTTTCTGCTTTACCCACTTCTTAATAAGTGCTAAAATATTCTGATGTGATAATATAATTCATATTTTTCTTGACTAAAATTCTGTGCCAGTCCAAGTTGTGATTTTAACCTTCCTCCTGAATGGGCAAGGTTAAAGTGAAGTATTTTAATGAATCTATTAAGTCAAATATTCCACATCTACAATTCAGCATTGGAAGAAGTCTGTAGTTTTCTCACATCATCTTGTTTCACAGTAATTATCAGAATACAAGAATTATTGAATCACTCAGTTCACAAATTTGGCAGCCATACCAATAAATGCATAAAGCCTTACTGTTAAATAAAAGCACTAATTAAAGCAAAAAAACCCTTTTCATCACTAAAAACTACATATCCATGAACTCTTACACACACATACATCTCTGTCACCCTAAAGCACTGCAAAAAGTGTGCTTTAGGAAGCACAAAGCAAGGAAGCTGGGGCTGCTTTAAGGGTTGGACAGATGTGCAAGCTGAGGACTAGAGCTGTGCACCTCCGTGAAATACCAAATGCAGCTCTTGTTCTGTTTTCCTACACAACAGAATGGCTTGATCTGCTACAGCAATCACATAGAGTGTAGAGAGTGCAGGGAGATACACTGTCCTGCCCTTAGCAGAGCACCTTTATCAGCCTTTGCTGCCCACTGGAAGTTTCTAGCAGGCATTTCTATCCCTGCCATTCTGCACTGCAGGCTTGAGGAAAGATGGTATTGCCAATATTTACAGGGAACTCCTCTTTCCCTTTCGAATCCTGCCTTCCAGCCTCTCTTTGGCAGCAACACAGAGCTGGCAGATGTTTGGCACCTGGATGTCACTGCCATTGCCCTCCATGCAGTGGTTGCTGCCCACCATCCCGGGGCCCTGGCTGCTTATCTCCCTCAATGGCACCATCTGCATGTTGGAGAGGCAATTCCGCCTCCCTGCAGCAGGGACCAGCTTTATATATCCTCTGGACCTGGGCAATGCCTGGTGCAGCAGGACTCCAGGCAGCAACACTAGCTCTGGGAACAGCAATGCCAACCCCATCTGAGGGAAATTGGAGCCTCACATGGACCAGGCTCTTAAGATGCAGAAAAAGAGCTATCCAGATCTTTAATCAAACAGCACTCACCCAAGATGGCTGCATTCATCATCCTTTGGACAAAGACTTCAATGCCCAACCTGTTCAAAGGCCACAAGACCTACATCCGACTGGAGTGCTGCAACTGAAGTTGGAGTTTGAAGTTAAAAGTACACTTCAGTAAATATTTTGTTGAAAAATTCCTCGGGAAGAGGAAATAGGTAGAGAAAGCATACATTAATTCAGTTGAGATTTAAAATATAACGGTGACCAAAGAGGAAAAATTGGGAAAGTCAAAATACTTTGACATTTAGCTGACATTTGTTTCAAAATTTACCAAGCAGATGCTAAAACAAAACAAGCTCTCTGCTTTTGAGTCAAGTGAAACAGTCGCAGGTAAGATCTTTTCCTTGAGCTCCAGAAAAAACAAATCCTAGAGAATTTCACTTAGTCTCAACCCAATGTTTTTCTTGAACATTCCAGCTTAGCCACTAACCAAAAAACACCTGCTAATTTAGGCAGCCCTAATTGCAGTTTGTTTCTAGAAGCAGAGCTTTGAGAAGGATTCTACTGATGCTTGAAGAAGAGTGCTTCATATGCTCAATTATAGGAAAAACTGCATCATTTAGAGAAAAAACACACATCTATGTGTAATTTATGACTGTAAATATGAGTTATCTTTTAAGTGATCCTAGTTGTAGAACCTGTTTCTGCCTCATGGGTCTTCAGGAGACTGGGTATTCCTCCACTGCCAATGACATTTGTAGAGTTAAGTGAGGTTTAAATATTTCAATAATCAACTGTAGAAGAGAAGTTCAAGGACCATTGGACACCTTTCCCACATGAAAGATTATTTTTTTATAATTGGTGAAAAGGGAGGTAAAGATTTGTTTTCACAACACAAATTTTATTGGTAGAAACATTATTTATGAAGGATTGTATGAAATCCCTTATCTTTGAAAGCTGTCCTTTCAGAATAAAGATATTAATTTAATTAAGCTCCAAAAATTATTGGCTTGTCTGAAAGCTACCCTGCTATTTTAACAAAGTCCGTTTGTATAAACCATGCACTTGTCCAAATGAAGGCTACAAGAACAACTTTGGAAAAGCAAAAGCTGCCTAAAACTAAAAAATGTTTGGAGTCCAAGAGAATTTATCAGTCACTGTGAGAAGAAATTGTGTTGGTGCTGTCATGTGTTACTAAGGCTTTTTTACTGCAAATTAAATTGGGATGAATAGTTATTATTCTGACTTTGGAAAACAAAGATGGTTTTAGGAGCTGATTCAGATCCTATCCTCCTTCCAACCTGTAGAACTAGCGGGGGTTTGAGCATTACTCAATAATCCTACAGAGATGAGACACCTGTTGAATTATTTGTTGGTAATTTTATTGCAGCTGCTGTGTCTTCTGACCCAAATCCTGTTTCATGTTTTTGTTGCCAGCAGTAAAGAGGCACACTAATGAGCACCATTAAATCACCACAGGTAAAAGGCAGAGTAAACTCCAAATAACTGGAATTCAGGGGGTATAATGATAACACAATCCTTTGCTTGCTTGAAGGCCAGTGTTGCCTGAAGGTAACTGCATTATTATTGTTTTGAGACTGCTGCAACGACTGTCCTTTGTGCACTGGAAGTCAATTACTCTCCTTACTGAAGGACAAGTCCTTTCCTCTCGTCCTTTTGCACGTGGCCAAAAAACTACATAAGCAACAGAGATCATCAGCACAAATCCACTAGAACAAGTTTATATCTATAATTTTATGCTTCACTTGTTGACTTACTGAAAAGGCTGACTTCTAAAACAACACACAGATCACCATGATAACATGTAGTTATTAGTTTGCATTACTTTTGTACCCAAAAACTTCAGCCAAGAGTTCATGTTGTGGTGCCCAAGGTCTTATTGGAGTGACTTACTCAGCTGAGTAAAGAGGTATGGTGAAAGAGGTATGGTTATTACATGCATCAGGTTCAAGTGAGAGTAAATTCAACACTCTGGGACTATATGTGGCTACAGGACCAGTAATGGGTTAGTGCAGCAGAGGATTGTGAGATCATACAGGAAAAAAAAAGTGTTCACAGTGAAGAAAAAGGCAGAATCCAGGGAGTCATCATGGCAGTGAAATGCCATTTAATTACTTTGACAAAGTATGCATTTTAGATTGTTTTAGTTCATTCTCCCTCTTTTCCATAGCATATAATAAGGAATAAGGTAGACGTATGGTGCAGTCACAGCAAGAGAAGATGTAGGAAATTATTTCATTTTCTGGACTATGCCAAACAATTTTCAGTTGTGCATTTTCTTTCCATTTTCCACTGGGATAATTTTCGCTCTTGCCTGCTCAGCTCTGCAAGTTTGTACAGTATCCTACATGGAACATCTGCTTATCACTCATTATTTTACTGCTCATTTACTCAGAGTTAACAACAGAAAAAAACACCCAAAACATTATGGAAGGAATACCCCCAGCTAGGAACATTTCACTTTCCTAAGAATAGACCATTTTGGAATATACCACTTCAGCAGATAGTCAAGCATGCATCAGTAAAATAAACTATCTTCCTCACAGTTATCTGTTCTTGCTGGAACCTTGTATCAACACTTAAAGAATGAATGCCAAACATCACATGTAAATATTATTAAATGCTTTACACTTCTTATCTCTTTAGAGGTATTTTTAATTGATAGAAGTACTTCCAATTATACATGTTTTTTTATGTTTACTGCAATACTTTTCCCTGGCAGGAAAACAACTGTTATTTGCACATAAAGAAAAAGCTATTAGTAGCAGTTTATCCGCAGGAGCACTTATCTAGTTATTTGTATGGCCCCTGGCTACACAAATGTCCTCTTATACAATAGGATTTAGTAATCTGCAAACACATTTTAACAAGTGCCAGCCAAGACCTCCCTAAGCAAACCTCCACATATGACTAAGCAAATACACAATTCAAAAAACGGAAATTCAGCATAAGGTTAATAGAGTTTTATGGAAAAACAATTCCACTGTTTTGTTATATAAATCCTTGAAGAATGAAGAAACAGAGGAAACTGCTTGGTAAACAGGCATAAAATTTTGATCCTGGAACAATTCAGTGACTGAGGAACTTAGATCTGAGTCCACCTACCTGAGTTCACAACCTTACCACATCCTATTCTGGCAAGAGCTTTGAATATGTTTCTCTTTGTCCAGGGAAAACATCCTAATCAGTACCCATTTGCTACTCTGCCTTTGTATTCTGGTAGTGACAAGGATTAGGGGAGGAGCAAGTCTCCTTCAAAAGATGAGATGAGTTTTTTTCAGTGAATCAAAGTTTTTTCTGTTTGGAAAGCCAATATATCAAAAAGCCCTTGCCAGTTCTATTCCCAGAAACACTAAGGGACTTTGAAGCCACGGTGTGCAAGAGGGAAGCTCTGCTTCCTAAGGCACCCTGCAGCAGCACGGGGCTGGCAGTGCAACCCCGCAGGTGGAGACCCCCACTTTACAGAAAACCCCTCTGTGTGCTTGGCCAAAGAGGTTTTGGGGTCCACCTTAGAAATAGTGGCAGGAGCAAGCCAAAAGGAAACTTCTCAGGAACATCCCAACAGCGAAACAGCATGAATTCAGGGCAACTAATAAGAATCCATCCTAGTGGATGTTTAAGATCAGAGGGACTGCAGGAGAGAAAGTATGTACTGCTCAATTTACAGGTAATAGACCCAGGTTACTTGATATTCTATGATTTGGATTTAGGTTTGAGAGAGATGGGTGGAGATAAGGTAGCATTAAGACTCCAAATTGTAGCAGAGCAAGTATCTAAAAAGGATGAATAGCTGGGTGATTGCTATATGAAATTTACTGTAGGCAGAGGAGAAAATGGAAAGCAATGAAAGTGAAACTGCCACATGCACAGTAGCAGAACCTAAAGCATGAGCAATAGAGGCATAAGGATGAGAAGAAGGTTAAGTTGTATGAACCTGGAATTATTTAAAATTGGAAAAATAGAGTCTTCAAGAGAGATTTATCCTCAGGATTTTAAAATGAGAACAGAAGAAAGTGAGAAATTATTTGAAATAGGAGAGAAATCGCAACACCTTTTCTGCTATATTTAAGAAAGGAACAAGAAAAACAAGAAGGAAAAGCCAAGAAGTAACACTTACAGGTTTACATTAATTATAAAGTTACCTTAAATTAAAAAAGTCATCAAAACCTAATAAGATCACCCTGCAGATCATAATCTGAGATTATCTTAAACTTTTATATGACTTGTCATTCTGCCTTAGACTAAAGGTAGTTCCCAAGATCTTGACTGTCTTGAATCAGGTTATTTTGATAGCTCCATGTCACTACCATAAAAATTACTTTTAACTTGACCTGAAAACAAACAGGACTGGTTTTTACTGCAACAGGAAATACAGGAAGTCTTGCAGAGGTTGACAGGAAAAATTTTATTCCATCTTACTTAGGGGCCAACAAATTGGCACAAGTGTATGAAAGTTTTTATCATCATTCTGATGAGTGCTACAATTTTAATACCACAGCTTATTAACACAATATTATGAAAGGAGCTTTATTACAAAATCACCAATAATTACTGTTGGAGTCAAAGAGGGGACTCCATAATCCACATAGTGGTGCCCACTTGAAGCCTGGTATTTGTTGCTGTATCTCAGCAACAATTAAACTCCACTGAACTGAAGGAGTCAGGCTGCCACATCAGTACAGCCTTCTGCAAAAGCATGGGCTGGAGCTAAAGCACTGATATTTGTCCACATGGATATCAACTATTGAGCTGAGAAAACAATCTGGAGTCACGGGACATACATAAGCTTAAGCTGATCATTACTGTGTCCTCAGTCAGCTACAAGATGCCCGTAGACATCCAGACTGAAGCAGTGCCACAGGAGGGATTGCACTGAGACTATGTGAGCACTCTTTGAAGAAGACTCTAAGGTAAATATTTTCATAGCCAGTTGTTCACTGGTTTAAGTGACCCACACTTATGATGATCAATCAATAGGTCTTACAAACAGGTTGAGGGGAACCTAAAACTTTTGCATCATGAGTAGCAACCTCATTTCTAATAGCTATTTTGGCCCCTCTCTTCTTCCCTCCTCTTTCATTTTAGACATCTGCTCACCATAATCTTCACAAGGTATATGAAGTTCTCCTCCCCATTATTTTCCCTTTTACCACACTCAAAGCTCATTTAAATAGAGCATAGGTGAGGGCTTTTGGGAAACAATGCCACATTACAAACCATTCTGAAGCAGTGCTTGAAGGTGTGCTTTGTACAGTTGGTGCCCTTGATCCAGATCCTCTCCACGTCCATCCACGATGATCAAGACATCCTTGAGAATTTTCATTTAATTTTCAGTGTTGGATGAACTGTTATATCCTGTTTTAATTAAACCTCTAGATGAACTGAAGCAGACTGCTGAATGCCCTAGTAACCAAAGCACAGTGATCCATGGAAATCTCTTCAGCATTGCTCTGTCTAGGTTTCTACACCCAGCTTATCAGCTGAGTGTCTTCCAGCCTGGCATTAGAAAACATAGCTAAGATTTGCTACATGCTGTTTGTTCCAATCTCTCCTCCTCACTCTCCCCATTCCCCTTCCTCCAAGCACATGCAGGAGCATGCCTTGCTTTGGTAGCTTTTTTTCCCCCCCGAGAACAGAGACCCTTTCTGCTACAGTTTGGAAGATATGCAATTTGTTCTTGGGATTTGTTTTGTTGAAAGCTACAGGAATCTCTATCTTGCAGGAGAATATGTTTCGCTGTTTTGGACTGTCCCAAGAAAGATTCATCTCCTTTCCAGACTTGCACGTGAAAGTGCACTTACTGACCTTGGGAAACCTACAGGCTTGGCTGACAACTCACCAGGATGCCAGGATTCCAGTGCAGAGGAATGGGCAATAGCTTAATTGAAAGAGTCTAAGACTCTGGACAGAGTCTAAATCCCTGTGCAGTGCTACTACTGCTAAAGGTGCTATGGACACAGCTGCTCTGTGACAATGTCACAGGAGCTACCTCTGCGCCAGCTCTCCTGGTGCCTCCAGTGCTGTGAGACAGTGCAGGAGCACCGAGTCAGGTGAGCTTCTCAACAGAAGCAACATCCACAAAGGGAAGTGCATGCCCAGGGCAGCCAGTGTGCTACTTGCAGCCCTCCTAACACCTCCACTGCTTTTGGAGCTCAGGGAAGTGGTCATACTGCACCAAACTGCCCCACATGAAGTGCAGAGAATAGTCAGTGATTGCCAAGTGCGTGTGGAGGAGTTCACCGTGCACTTTTGCATAAAATAAATATACCCTTTGAGAACAAATTAAGGGTATCTGCAGCTGTTCCCAACAAAAGACATGATCCCCATTCAATTTCCAAAACACTCAGAGGATCTAGTAGAAGTTTTGCATGCGAAAAATGAGGGCCTACAGAAGCTTATAGAAGCATCATCATGTAAAGTGTGGGTGTGGCATGACAACCACCTTACCCTCCAAGAGCTGGTGTTGGAGAGGTCTCAATTGCTACATAGTGCATTGAGATACTTTATTCACAACAAGAGGCCCACTGTTGTACCAGATGACAAGGCTGAACAAATTCTCATCCCCTGATGCTGCTAACCAAGCTCTGTTACAGCTTAGTGCTGCACTGGGAAAACCTGTGCCATTTTCTCCAACATGCTGTTAAACAGAAGTTCCTCTCCCTCTTTCACTGCTGGTTGGGATACAGAACCGTCCTGCTGATGCTCTGCTCTCTCAGAAAGCTCTGCAGAGCCCAGCAGGGTAGGACTTCAGTTTTTCTGCCCTGGGAAGCTGACACAGCAGACCTTGTCCACTCCCCACTGCCGAGCACAAGCATTTTCAGCACAAAAGCTAAAAGCTACTTACCTTCTCAATTCCTCAGCTTTCAGCATATTTTCCTTGCATTGAGACAAAGTTTTCACTGACTAAAGAGTCTTCAAGTTAAACAGATCTGGTTCCTCCCTCCCAAAGCCATCTGTGATGTCTTTCTACTTTACAGAGAAGCACCACAGGGCACCAGCTCAACTCTGCTCTTCTAACACACCCTGTAAGGTATCTTCCTGCAGATGATTGAATCTGAACTCTGGATGTCTGCAGGCACAACCTACAGCAGCAGATAGTTAAAGTACCAAGCAATACTGTGTGGTTTTGACTATGGACCTGCAGAATTTCTTGTCTTAAAGCCACAGCTGTGTAGGCCCTGTCAAGGATAAAGGCAGAGTTTATGCCCTCAGTGGTCAAAACTGAGAATAGATTCAGAGACTGTTTAAAAAGTAAAAATTCCATTTTTGGTAGGGAAACAAGAGGAGGAGTATCACCATCCTGTTGCTGTGAAATGAGGATACCCAGTAAGCATAGTCAGTAAATGAGCACCTCCATGAGACCAGTAAGAACCAGTCCCATAACCCTCAGCTACTCCTTTTCAGAAGTGAAGTCCTCAATATGCCATCTACAAGCTTCCAAGATGTACAACCAGTTGTACCAATAAATGTTCCCTTCCCTAGAGCCGCTGGGTAAGTTTGTGTCAGAAGTAAAAGCAAAACAGATCCCCTTCCTGTCCTTTTTCTGGTCCTGGACATTACACTTCATGTGGAGCACAAGTGTTTCTCCAAACTCTCTTCACCTGGAAGTCCAGGATGTGGGTCATGCTTTGATGAAATCCCACGAGGATCCCAGATGTGCAGCTGAGCTCCTACCAAGGGAGCCACCTAAGCTGCCACAAACAATGCAAGTTTCTGCATAGGCCCATGGTTTGCCTTCGGGAAGTCAGACCCCAAAGGACTGCAGTCAGGCAGAAAGATAGCTCATTTTGGAGGGCCACACTGCTCTGTCAAATCAGCTTCCTCAGATGACAGCACATCAGCTAGCATGAACTTCTGCCAGCCTGCACAAGGAACATCCCCCCCAGCAGCATATGTTGTCATTCTCTGCAAGGGAAGCACAATCCTACACAGCTTTCTTACCTATCAGTATCCACAAGGATCCCTGACCAGTTACACTGACTTCTGCAGCTTGTCACATTCCTTTCTCCCCCACCATTCTTCTACTTGCGCTGTCCCACAGGAGATTCACCATCATGGAGGCACTGGACTTGCTTGCTGATCTCGTAAGTGCTTCCAGTTCAATCCTCTGCTTATGTTGCTTCATCTACTCCAGCGCCTTGTAATTGGCTTCCTTCCTGCATGCTTTAGGTAAGCAGATTACCAGGCCATTCTTGTGGAAGCCCCTGTAGGTGTGCCATGTTTGAAGAAGATAATAAACAGCTAAATGTAAACGGGATGAAGTGTCTCTTTTTTTCTGTTCAGTATCCCACTTAGCTACAGAGCTTTCCACTGCAAGACTTCAAAGCACTGATTTTGCCTTACAGAAAACTGTGAGAGGTGAAAATTCAGTTAAGGTAACAGAGAGCCTCATCTTCCCATTTCTGACACAGCCTCACCCTGCAGGCTCTGGCAAGACTCCGAATTTCCCTGTTTGCTTGTTCAGCTCCGCTCTGTATGTGCCTCCCCAGAAAGAAGACAGAGAGGGGCAGTGTTAGCAGCAGCAGATGCTTTCTCTTCAAGGCACATGCTTAGCATAAGCTTTAGAACAGCATAGGCAGATCCTCTTCATCACACTTATTTCAGGAGCCAATACCTGATCAATCCAAGGCTATATTTAATGTGTTTTTCTTCTAACAAAACAACTCTAAAGCCATCTATTCCTTGTTACCAGTGCTGCCAAGCTGAGTCACTTTATTAAAGGATAGGTGAAAGGTCATTGTAACCTCTACTGCTTCAATAAAAGGAATTTTATGACAAACCACTCTTGCCTTTTTGTTCTCCATTCAGCATACGTGGCAATGCCATCTGACATATTCACAATTAATTTATTCATTTCTGGAAAAGATGTATCTTATTTTATAGCCTTGACACAGACACATTGCATTGCCATGAGGAAAATAGATACATGGGATAAAACAAAACAGCTTCCAGCCCTGGTCTTCTACAGTCATTTATTTTAATTGGAACTTGCTTCCACAGAGCTGCCTTCAAAGACACTACCAAGAGATCTCCATCCTCAAATGTTCCTCCACCATGTTTGCTGGGCAGGCATTGAAATATGGATCCACAACTCCCGTATTTCAGACTTGCCAGTAGAGCTGGCACATAAGCAGAGCAGATATAGCTGGCGGGAAAACAAAGTAAATGAAAATAGGTTGTACCTTCTTTGCAGAGACAAAAGAGTGAGGAGAAGGCATTCATGTCTCCTGTCATGAGCACCCCACTCCCAGAGTGAAATTCATTGCTTACACCAAGTGTTAGAAGCGTGTGGCTGTTACCCCATGGTGGTTCTGACTCTCAGGCTCCTTTGCAACACATTGGCCTGGAATAAGCAAACCTATGAGCAAGGATACTCCCAGATGGTCACCCTGTGTTAGACATTACATGTCTCTCTATGATCAAATCATATACAGAAGAGAAAACAAAATATGAAAAAAGAAGGAGGAGGGAAAGATTCCTGCAGAGGTAGACAACATTGAACTACTAAAGGTTCCTGCCCAATTCTCTTCCGAAATAAATGCATCACTCAGTACAATGTCTGCATCAGTGCATGCAGTATTCCAGTTCATCTTCTGCCTTTTAAAATTCAAGCTAGCAGGTAAATACTTGTATACAGGGCAATAACTTGATCCCAGATTAAGGCACTGTGTGTTAGGGCTGGATTCAGCCACACCACATCTACCAGGGTGCCCACAGAGCCACACTCCTCACATGCCAGCATCAAGGGGGTGAGGATGCGTGGGGCAGACAGGGAGTCTAGACTTTCCTGCCCTAGGATATGTGCAATCCTGCCAAGGCTATGCTGAGACTGTTTAATCCTATTAAAGCATAAGCTGGAAATACACAATACTCATTAAAAGAAAATAGCTTGCTTTGTTCCCAAGATCTGAACGCCACAGTAGCAGACCCTGTGGGATAGCCCACCATTACTGATCTCTGCAGGCAGGGCTTGCCATTGGTTTGCCATTCCCAGTTCCACTGACTGAAAAAATACCACAGTCCTGCACTTTGTTCCCATATGAAGACACAGGTTTAGGATCCCTACTCAGGACAAGTGCCAGAGCTAGAGCACACATATTTCCAAAGGGAATTTGCCAATATGAGGACCCAGCTAATCCTCCAGCTGCTGCTTTACAGGCATACAGAGTCCATACAGAACTACAGCTAGTTGTCACTGTTCCCACACTGGCCTTCTCACTGTTAAAGTGCCAAGCAGGCAAACAGAGGCACATCTTCTACCCACCACGCTGGGTGTGTTCCTAAGTCTCTCACTGTTTCTGCTGACTTTGCAAGCACAGTTACAGAATGCTAGAAACAGATTGCACAGAAACCTTCAGGCTAGGGATGAAGGAAAAAAAGTATTAGCTGGTTGTGTAAGTCAATAAGTAAATCTGTTCAGGAGTACTAATCATTTATCAGAAGGTGAGGAAAAATATCCAGGAAGATGGGCTGTGCAAACTCATCCAGATTTCTTAATGTGTGGAAGGGGCAGGAATTCTATGGCACAGGGAACATTTCTGCAGCATCCAGCTTAAGCACAAGATTCAAGATTTTCAGTGGTTTTAACTGTATCTAACATTGACTTAATCTGTTAAATTTAGTAATACCTGAACCATGAAGAAATTTTGCCCTTCCAAAACTCTTTAAGATACTTGTGCTGCAGTGCAGTACACGATGTTGGTTGGATATCACCTTACAAGGAAGTGATGAAATCAGCATTGTCAGTTTTATTCATTCCACCTATAATGAGTTGAAGCCATTCCATCCAGTCTCATGCCATTCAGAAAGACAGAGCCGTTTGTATCCAAGTAACCCGTGCTGGCACCGCAGAACTAGATGCAGGTGTGTGCCCAGGGACACATCTCCCTGAAACTCATGGAAGGACCAAGAAGAAAGGGGCCAACCCTCCTGAAGTGATAACACACCTGAATCTATAGAAGCCAACATGCTGGTCTGTCCATATTCCCCAGAGAAGCCTGGTGGGGGTGTCCAGATACTTGCTTGCTTGCTTTGTGGATGCATGGAGCTATGTAACCACTCCTCCAGCCAAAAAAAAACAAAACCCCAAAACCAAACCAAAACAAAATGAGAAAGAGAAGCAGGAAGACAATAACAGCAAGGGGAAGACAGATATATGCATGTAACCAAGAATTAAATAGTTTTGATTCCTTCATGCATATTTGTTTTCTTGTTGCTCTGCGACCCCGAATACTAGAATATCACCTACCTGTCTTCTGATAACAGAAAGCCTGCCCTTCAGTAGTAACCATAAAACCTGTTATTTAAAGGGACTAGCACCTGATCCTGCTTCCCTGCCCCCTCAATCAACTGAGCTGTCATTCTTCCCTCACCCTTGATGCTTGCCTCAGGTAACTACCCTTCAGATCCTCACTATGAGTGTTAATCCACTGTGCTGCTGAAGAATCATTGTGAATCTTTCCTTGGTCTCTGCATCCACTAACAGTTGACACAGAGATCCTCCATTCTCTATACATAGGAATGACTTTTGAAAAAAGTGATGTTGTCTAAAACAAAACAGGAATATAATCTTTTTTATCACCCAAAAAATAATAATAGAAAAAGAAATTACACAACACTGCCTCCACGTAGCTAACTGTGTTTTTTTCAGAGTCCATATAATCAGTTATTTCTTAAGAAGGTGCTGTATTCATACTATCCCACATATCCTTGCTGTTGCTATGGAAATCATTCCTCTGTAAGTTGATGTGCAAATGCAGGTCTCATTGCTGAGCACAGAGGCTAAAGGTGTGCATGAGTCAAACTATTTGCTGTGCATTATTTCTCTGCAGCCTCGCTGCTGCTGGGGAACAGGAGAAATGCCTGCACTAAGAGCACCTGTAACAGGGAGCTGGGGAGAGAGTTAGTGAGGTATTAGCAATTCTGAGAGTCACAGGAAGGCTCCAGCTGTTACCTGCAGCCAAACATAATATAGCTCACCTGCTCTGCATTCTATGGAAGTGACAAGATTCAGGCATAGGAGGTACGAAACATAATTCATGGCAGTTTTAAACATTTCAGGGGAAAAGTCATTATGCACTATCATGGATACAAGGCATGTACAAGGCCTACAAGCCCTGTCTGTAGGCCTATAATCACTCAGAAAAGTCAATGATGAAATTAGGCTTTGAGAAGGACCTGCTGGTGGCTACAGAGAGGCAGAGACTGAAGAGCTGCTGGAGATCCCTCTGACTCTGATGAAGCAGCAAGACCAAAAGGGAAAAACACCTACAAAAATCAAGCTTCTTCACATATGCTGTTTGGCAACTTGACTAAACATGGTTTTCACACTCCCTATTACCTATGAATAAGCATTAAGGAGAATATTGGAGTAGTCCCAGTCAAAACACAGCTTGATGCCAGCAGGCACTGTTCAGTAACAACTGCTGCCCTTTCACAATGTACCAGAAACAGAGGAACCTGCTGCCTCCAGGACTCAGCAACACTTTACCATGAGTGGAGAAGAACCTCTTGGAGCAGAGGCCACATGTGGCAGCTGCTGAGCTCCTCTGTGCTCCATTCTAGCCAAACACAAGCATTTCTCTGCATATTGGAGGTTGTATGAACATTTCAACACAAACATCTCACACCCATTTCTTTCCCACTGCCCTGGAATTCTTGACAGTAATTTTCATAAGTGTATTGCAATAAGGAGTATGTCTCAGGGCAGACCATATACCTTGGTAGTTTCTTATGTCATCCCTTCTGCAGCCTGAGAGGGGGAACTGGGAACAAAGAGGGAACAAGGGATGTAATGAACTCAGATTTATAGTAGGTTTTTAAAGGGGAGTAAGGTTTTTTCTGGCAAATGTTAAAGTGGCCACCTGAATATTGAAGATTTTTTTTTCTTCAAATAAGGAACTAGAAGGCTGTAGCAGAAAAAGGCAGATTCATCAAAAAAAGCAAACATGGGCTTTTTTTTCCTTCATCCCTCTGAAAAAACTGCTCCTGCAGAAGATTAACAAATGGTTCATCATACAACCTTAAGGTTCTTATTCACATCTTTCTCACTACTCTACAAGAAACAGGTGTTATACCCATCCTCTCTGAATTATCTTCTGTCCCAGACATTAGGGAACTCTTAGAAGCCAAGCAAGTAGCTTAGAGTTACAGAGTCACAGAAGCTTGTGAAGTTTTTACACCACTTTTTTCTTTTTTTAGGTCAGTTACCCTGGAGAAAGGCAGCTAGTTAAAGAACAGATCCCAAACATCCAAACAGAAGCCTGTACCTCTATACAATATCTCAGATCACAAAAGTAATACTCTCAAAGCTCAGCTCCTTTGAGGCACCACTACATATGACAATTAAACACAGTAAACAGGCAACAGCATATTACTGTAAAGAAAGCAAGCAGATCTCCCTCAACTCTAGACCAAAATATAGGCAGTACTTACTTCAGTTCAGGGCTGGAAAGGAGTCTGTTATCATCCAAAGTTGCTCCACTCCTGCTTGCTTCCCCACATGGAGATGACCTGCTCTCTTCTCCTCTCTTTTGGGTTACCTATCAGGAGATCAGCTGGTCTGTGATCCTTAGTAGAGACACCTGGTAGTTCAGCAGAGCTTGTTAGCAGAGTGCAAGGGTGGCTGAGATTTAAAACAAAAGAACACAGTTAATGATTCTTTATAAAGCTTGTTATAGTTTTAACTGTCCACGATCTGTAATGGACATTTTTCTGTTTAAAGCCAGCTTACTTGATCAATATCTCCTAGTATTCTAGTAAACTGTTACAGCATTGATTGAAAATACAATGATAAGCAAATAGAAGTGTTTTCAGTTGCATTAAGAAGGTATGGTATGAATATGAATAAATTACATTAAATCACACTATCACAGAGAAGTATCTTTTGATTTATAAATTCCTATGTTATGTAAATTATTGCCACACAATTCTGCAGCCCTGTGGATAGCTGTCTTTTGTGTTGTGGCATGAACACACGTTATGCCTCGAAAGCTTCCAAATATGTGGGTGGGAGTTGAAGAATACAAATGACATAAGAAACTAGAAGAGTTTATTTCAGGAAGGGTTTAGTATGCTAGAATATAGTATCAGAAATTTGAGGTTGTGGATTAGAGATTCATTTTCGTGGTCTTGTTAGATAAGTCGTAAAAGAAACACTGAAGGAATAGGAAAGATATAGCAAAGAGCAATGTATATGTTTGCACTTCATATAATTAATCACCATTCCTTTTATTTTTAGCATAATGGCATTCATGATGAATCATATTGTGAGTATAAAATTAAGAAACGTGATTGTGAATGGATTTAGTACAATCTGTTTATGACATTCATAAGTGCAGACAAAATGCCACTGTCAGAGGGACTAGGAAGGATTCCTCTCATGCATATGACAGCCAAACCCTATAAATTTAAATTCTGAATGAGCTCCTAAATTTGCTAATAATTAGGGTTATTTCTTCCTTCTCAGGTGCATAATTTCATCTAAACTGATTGTTTCTTGGCATCCAGTTCAGAGAGTGAGTTTGAACTGAAATGCTCCTTAAAATATTTTATACTCTTCTGAAACAGGTATAAGAGGATTTAGAAATCCAGATCAATTAAATGATAGATTGAATTCAACAGTTTTCTAAGATCATTTTCTTCAACAACAGAACTAAAACCCAAGTCAAACCCAGAGATAAGATTCTTGCAAATCTTAAGAAACCTTATGCTTTCAGGGACTCTTCATTATAAAGTGAAAGATTAAATTAGTACATATCAAGAGAGGATGTACATCAGAGAAAAGGGAAAAGGCATTACTGACTCAAAGTTCTGCTAACTTTTAGTTTTCCCTTGGGACAGATAACTATTTTTCTGCTTTGCATGAGAAAAAATTCTTTTAGCAGTGGCAAAATTACTCAGAAAGGACTTTTACCTCTCATCTCTCCATAACAAGTGCACCTTAGTTTATGTGCGTGGTGACAACAGGGGACACAAAACACATATTTCAGTGTGTTTCAGCCAAATCCTAGAATTAAACTGCAGGGAAGAAGGAGGGCTTGTCAGCATTTGAGAAGCAGGATCCTTTACATCACACTCCATATGAGGTACATCCTAAGCTTTCAGCTCTGATTAACTCCCACAGCAGTATAGTGACTCAGCACCAGGCAAGTGATCTCAGTGCATTTCAGGATGGGGCCATTTCCCTACTTGATAGCAAATATTGCAGTGCTTCTTTAAACTGTTTCTATGCACATAAATATTGCTCTAGCACATCATTCCAAAATTGGTTCTCTCTTGGCTTCACTTGACCAGCAACACACCCTGAGGGACAGATATAGGGGGGATATTTTCATCTGACTAGACTGTTAGTGAAATCAAATGCCATCCATCTTTCCCTGCCACTCCCCTTTGTTGCTGGATTTATTTTGTGAGAACATTTGTCTTGTAAACAAGAAAGAACCCATGTGCTTGTTTTTGTACTTTTAAAAATAAACCCAGGACCTGTTAAAGGTTGATAGTGTCTAATTCAATATGTACTATCGTTCCACACGAGAGAAACTGGGCTCTAGTGCTTTTGTCTCTTACACGGCAAAGGACAAGAGTGAGGTTTTCTTCTCTTCTGAGTGAGCGTTTGGCCTTGATTTCAAATCTCTGTCCATCAAATCTAGATTTAGAGCTGGAAAAAGACAGACATTCACACAAGATTATCAGCTGCACCAGTTCAACTGATTTGGGATGGCAATATGCAGCCTACCACTCAAGAGGAAACCTCCAATTATTTGGCTATTGAACACAGCCAAGTTTTGTTGTGCACACACAATAGAATTGTTCCAAATATTTTCACTAAGTCCAGCATATCCAGGATGTGTCTGGACATGACACGTGATCAGATCAACCGCGCCACCCCCTTGTGTCTGCACTGAAGTGCCCTGAAGGCACTGGATCCCCCAGAGAGCTGGTGCAGTGTGTGTCCCTAACACCTCTGATGTGTGGGACACTGTTGGTCACTGGCCTGCACTGAACCCCTACCCAGTATAGCAATTTCTCTTTGTGCTTTACAGCTCCTCAGGCTGTTTGTGACATCTCATTGTATGTTAACGAAAAGCAGATTTTTGTAAAATTCCAAAATCCTCTGGGTTGAAAAATTGATTGATTCACTGAAATATTATTTCAAGTTCATTCTACAGTGTAAATCAGTAGAAAGGCATATTCTTCCCAGAAGACTGACTCGGGATTACTTGAAGGAAGGAATTTCAGAGTAATCCAGTGCAAACCTCATGGCTGGTTCAGAGCAGCTCAGCCCCCTCCATTCATGAACAGAATAAATGTTCTATGTGTTTTCTCCTGATGATACCAAATATCAGCACAAAAGGCACAGTGCCTTTGGAAGCACAAACTCACAAGCACGCAGGGATGGGATGCGCATGTCCCTTGTCCTGCTGTAACCTGGAATTGAACCTGATTTAAATGCAATTCATAGACAGGGCTACTACAGTTACACTTTCTCTCCTACAGTGAGACACAGTGGCAGCTACTCAGTTCTGGTAGGTGTATAAGGTTAGAAAACAGTAACTTGATACAAGGAAGGCATCAGCAGCAGTCATAACTCACTGCTCAGTAACAGCGGTTTGTGGTCTAGTTGTACAGCTCCCAGGGATGTAAGGATGACAGCTCAGTCCCCAGCCACAGTGGAGAATACACAATTGTCCCCATATGACATGAAAGGTGACACTGTCCACAGCACACAATTTTAGCCATTAGACATTTGTTATGAATATCTACCAGCTGCAGCTGGGAATAGTTTCTAGTGTGAAGGTCTTGTGTTCCCTGAGCAGACAGAGTAGAAGGGGGGCAGCAGCTGCTGTGGTTTTTAGTTCTCAGCCAAATCTTTGCAAGCTTCTGACCCCACATGTTTTCCCTGGACTTGGTGGCTCCATGAACCTGCAGCTGCAGAGGCTGTGGAGGTGGTGCTGCACTTGCTCTGATCAAGGAGTGTTTGCAGCTCCATGTTCAGGTCCTCAAAGGAGCTGAATTTGTCCACTTCTGACTGACACTTCTAACAGTTACTTGGCTCCTCTTTCTCACTTATGACTATTATGAATAATAAATACCTCCTGTAATTTTTAAAAAAGATACTATTAGCAACTATTCCCTTTCATCCCTCACACTCAAGCCATTTTTATAATGTAGGAAGTATGCTAAGCTCAAAAAGTCCACTGCACTAGTTCAGCCTAGCAAAAATGTCACAGATAACTGTCCTTGCAAGGTGGGAAGAGACGATTGTGGAAACTAATCTACATTTAGAACAATCAGCACTTGGTGAATTTTTCAGAGAAGTTTCCTTTTCTTTTCTGTGAGCAGAACTGGTATTACTAACTCATTCCAGTCTGCTGGGAAGTCTTGTGGTTGTGTTTTTGTGTTTAGTCGACTTAGGAAAAAACTATCCTGGTAGAGAGGTGAAAAGCCTTGACACAGAGACAAGTTGTGCGCTTCAACACGGTGATGTTTGTGGTCATTTGACTTTGTCTTGGGATGCTCTCCATAGGATACTGTGCTTCATGTGACAGTTCTTTATGAACTCTCTCACTGGCTGACAGCACACAGCCCGCCCTTACATAGCAATGGAACAGCTCAAGGGTTTCTTCTGTTAGCATAATCTCTGTTTTGGGCATATTAGCTTCAGCCAGTTTAAGGTAAGAGCTGATTGCTGGAGAAGCTTCATAATCATCTGTATCATCTAGGGAGACTAAGGATTTTAGGCAATAGACTTCATCTCATAGAAGTTATGAATCGAATACTACCTGAAAAAAGAGCTAGCTAGCTAGCTAGCTAGCTAGATATAGATAGATAGATAGATAGATAGATAGATAGATAGATAGATAGATAGATAGATAGACAGATAGAATATCCTGAAATACACAGAGAAAATTTACCTTTTCATCCCAAAACTTTTGAATTATTTCCTTCAGTGAAATGTTAAAACTACAAAACTTTAAAATATTCAGCTGTTCAGTTTTGTATTTGAAGGTTTATACTTTAAAAAAACCCTATAGGCACCACATGGACTGACTTCATCCAGCTGTGACTTTGTAATGAACATGCAGATACTCTCAGACCAAGAGCCTGCAAATTACCTGATTCTGTTTCTGAGGTGGTATCTAATTCCCTTGTGATTTCTGATGCCTAGGTAATTACTATTGTCCACTGTACTTGGTTTTATTTTCAGTAAGAAATGGGCACTGTAGTCTCTGAGAGTATTATATACCATTTTCAGAAGTGTGCACTTCACTGGAACAGCTCTGTGCCCAGTCAGTGATTTTGGGACAGTTCATCAATGCAAAGTACCTCGTGTGTGTAAGGAAGGCCAGCACTTCACTGCAAGTACAAAACAGCTATGGGATTGATTCAAAACTGCCAAGGCCAGTTACCTTGGCAATCACAGGTGATAAGTTGCACCATTTTTCAGGTTTTAAACTTTCCATTTTAGTCTTTCTTTAAATAAAAATGTAAAGATGGCAATGAAACATTACCACTCTGTGAAAGTTGCTACATGTCCCTGCCATTATTCTTAGACAGTAACAACCAAGAAAATGTTTATCTCTTTTCACCCCACTTTCTAAAGGCTTCATTAATACGGGTAACTGAGATCTTCCTGAAAACACACAGTTTAAAGGGCTGTTCTTGTGTATGTGAGTGCCTGGAACTCCAATGGAGAAAAATGGGAGATGCACATACAAACAAAAGAGAGAACGTTCACCATGATAGATGGAAAAAGGCCAGCCTGGAAGAGAGTGGAATGCATAGAGGGATTTTAAGGAAGATTACAGATGCCTGTGGCAATGGCTGCCAATAAATTATAGTAAGATCAAAGTAAAATAGAATGCTTTGATAAGAGATTAACAAGTGCCTTTTTCAAATGTACAGTTGTAAATAAAATTACATTTTAATCCCATACTTAAGGTATTACTTTTTTTTTCTAGTTTTATTTATGAATGACTTCTGGTACCTGAGAATAAAGGCAACCTCTTCAATGTCTTCATTCTGTTAGAGCCAGCCACCAGGAGTTCTGATACAGGACATAGGCTTTGAGTGCAGGTAGCATAAATTTTAGAAAAATTAGGTGACATGCTGCAGCTAAAAGCTAAAGAGATAATCCAGACAGCAAGGTTGCTGCTTTTCTTGAGTTGGTAGCTAAGTATTTACCAAGTTGTAATAAAGATAAAAGCAAAAGTGGATTTGCTTTCATCTGTTTTCTAGAATCATTTCTTGCCCTAGAACATAACGAACATGGGTACTATTGCTTATTAAAAATAGTTCTTTGAAAAGTCAGTGGAAAATTAAGCAGTACAGTCATAAGTCATTACAAATGTACATTGTACTTTCATCATCCTATACAAAATGTAAAAGTTGCCCTTTTTTGTTGTTGTTGATTTACAGCAAGCTTGGGAAGACACAGTATGACTGTTTCCCTTCAGCATCAGGAAAGCAGGCACCCCAGCACACATTCTGCAGTGGCTCTGGGACTGCAGAAGTATTCACAGGTGCTTGAAAAAACTGTTCGGACAGTAAGAGTCAAATCCGGCAACTGCTGCATCTACACATTTTTCATCTGAAGGCTAAAATGTACCATTTCCTCCCACTAGTTCCTGGTTGTACAGATCATAAGCAGAAAGTTCTCTGCATTTGCAAAGGGCATTTTTTAGTTGACTTGGCTTTCTCAATCAACTGGCATTAAAATGTCAAATGTTTTACTTGGAATTAATTCATTTGGTTCAACAGGCTGGAGGTCTGCTTCACCACTGTGTGTGTTACTGTGGATGATACTGTAAAGCTTTGAGAGCTCTTTCTACCAAACACTTATTGCTGACGAGGAGATGCTTTCACCCTCTCATCAATAATTGATGCTTGATACAGAACATAGTGCTCTTCCACCCTTAAAAATCCTAAGTGAAAACAATCCCAATCTTATAAGCACTAAGCTATACAATATTCCATGAAACCTGAGTCATTAAGCTGAGGGAAGCATGGATGCATACTGTAGGGATTAATTTCTTCAGGTTTTACTAGAGGTAGTATTACAAATTCCATGTATGATGTTCCTGTTTGTGCTTCTGGAATAGAGGCTGTACATGGCCTCAAAAATTAAATTATCATTGTAGGATGTAGAATACACTAATAGTGTTCTTGGTGCCTGGCAGATGTTCAAAACATGTGGCAGTGCTTTATTTTGGTGCTTTTTGAAACACATTTTTTCTCTTGCTCCTGATTCATTGATTGATTGACTTCTGATCAAAGCTGTTATATCTTGTGCCTGTGCAGGTCTCTAGGTCACCTGGTAGGCACTTAGAGGAGCTGACAAGTGCCATTTATTTCTCAAGTGAATTTTTTTTTTCTCTCAAGAGACTGGAGAAAATTTCTTCTGATTTCTGTGATCAAATACTAAAAGAGGAAAGCCCAATAGGAAACTGCAAGGATAACCACAAATTCACCTGTAGCTGGCTATAAGCTCAGCAGTCTGGCATTCCGAGCCAGCACATGCAAACCCAAGAGTTTGACTGTGACCATGTGTGACCTCTGACAACTAAGGCTCAAGAATATTGAAAAGGAAAGGAAAAAGTTTTTCTCTACCTATTTGAGCTGTAATGCAGACAAAGTTGTAGTCAGTCAGAGACACCCTATACTTCCTTGCTTCAGGAAAGCCAGGAGCCCAGTGGAATTTAGATATACATACAGTGTTTCAGTATTTCTTTTCCACTTTCTGCAAAAACTAAGAATTGCAGAGGCACTTTATGAAGAAAACAAACTAACTAACCAAAACTGTGCTGTTTTTCACAAGCTGCAGTTTCTTGGCAAAGACTCTGGTGATTTCTTATTTCCTCCAAAGTGTTTCTCTGACTCATGCTGCTAAGCGGGAAGGCAATGCCTTTTCTGCTCCTCATCATGCAACACTATATGAAAACATGAACTCAACAGAATTGAATGGCCTCTCACTTGAAATAAAGACAGCACAGTGGCCTGAGTGTGAGTGTCAGAGAAGGCAGTGGCCTCTTCATGCCATTCAGACAGGAACCTCACTGAATGCCTTCACTGCTGTGGCCACCAAGGTAGAGCCCCTGGCCATCTGAAAAGTTAGGCACTGACAAATGGAAATGCCCTTCAGTACTCTCAGTTTCTTAATATCTTTCTTGTATCCCTAAGAAAAAGGAAAGTATGCGTTTGTTTTTATGTTTCTTCACCATGAAATTTAGTGTTTCATTTGGATTAATGCTGTCCTGTATCCTTACCCTCCATACCCTGGGGTGGGGAGGAAAAAGAAGGATCTTCCTGGTCTATCATGTTATAGTGAGAACAGCCTGACCCTACACTGGCTTTGCCACATTGATGGTCTAAAAAGACCCAAAGAAAAGAAGCAGAGCTCATAGAAAATTTATTACAGGGTGAGTTAGATATGGGTAGAGCCTCTGGAAAAACTGTCTGGTCCTAGTCACAGCCTAGTCACCTTCCTAGCTCCTTAATTTGGGTAACAACAGATTTTTGGGGAAACAGCCTACCCCATGGTCTCCTTGGCTGGTTGTGGTGTGAAGATGCCTCTGCTGAGACAAACTAGCTATGGGAGAAATTTTTTGGTATTTTCCACGTGAAATAACAAGTTCCTAAAAATAGTGCCTGCAGATGAATACAGTGCAGTTTGCAGACCCAGAGAAACTAACTGAGATCATACACTCTTCTCTTCTTCTTTTGCATGCAGTCCCTACACTTTCTCCTGAAACAGAATACAGAAATCCCATGCCAAAGTGTTGCAACAGACTCCTGTAAAATGTCTGTGTTACAGAAGAACACAAGGTTTTTCTCCAAGTTCATCATCTGAAATAAATGTCTGATTATGAAACTTTAGAAGAAAAGGTGCATTTGTAGTTTTCCTTGCCTTCTTTTCCCCTTGTTTGTTTTTATGTTTTTTTTCTTCCCTTTGTTGTTTTTTAATTACTTTCTTCTCTAAAATTAAACTCAAATTGCATTTTTGGTGTATGCCACGTACCTATAACAAATTGACAAAAAAAGAGCAAATTGATTTTCCTGTCTGTGTTTGCAGTCATAGAAATACTCGCCCTCTAGCCCCAAGAGAATGACCAACATAATATGATGTAATATAATTCCAAAGTTGCATCAATCCTTTTCCACCCTCACTGGTATTATCGCAATCAAAGGAGATATTTGTTAAAAATAGCTTGGATACAAATCCAATAATACCTCACTGACAATGCAACCTCATCTCATGAAAGGGAGGAAAAAGCTTTTCAGCAAATTTAATGTGAAGCAGATTTACACATTTACATTTTAATTGCAATATGTTAAAAGCAAAAGCGAAAAACCAAACCAATAAACATCTCTTCAACCCCCAAATATAAAAGGCTTATTTTTTCCAGGTAAAAGTGATTTTCAAAATCTCCTCAAGCTGTTTCTAATGTTATAGTGGATATGATTTCAATACATGAGAAAGAGAGAGGCTGCTATGCCTGAGTGCATGTATTATAAGTGTTGTGACACACTACTGTTTTCTAAGAGATTACAAAATCAATGCTTTATGAAAACATTCTCATATTTTAAAGCAAAATCCATCCAATTATTTCTCACTTTTGTTCCCTGAGGTCTCTTTTATTCACAAGATGCAGGAACCTTCCTTAGGTAGAGCATCCACTTGGGTTGCAACCAAAATTTTCACAGGACAGCTTCAGTGCCAGTAAAGCAGAGAAGTTTCTTTTGTTTTCCCTTAGCTCCCAAGGTATTTTGACTGGCTGAAAATGATGAGAGAATAAACAACAGGCAGGCTGACCTGACTGGGTTCTGGAAAAATGGGGAAGAGTTCACCAAAGCTTTATCAAGAAAGAATCAGACACGTTACATGCAGTGGATGCCAATCTCTGTGGCTGGATGCAAAGCAGATCTTTTTTAAAAAGTCTCTTTTCTCAGGCTGAAAGGTCTGGTAGAGAGTAGCATTCATGTTAATGCAGTTTACTTGGGTCTTGCCAAAGCATTTCATTTCAGGGCATATGTTGGTATGATTAAAAAGCATGCATTGTATGGAATTAAAAGGATGCACTTTGGAAGAACTAAAAGCTGGCTCAGTGACAGATTGCAAAGTGATGAGAGTAATGAGTGGAACTATTTCCAGCAGATTCCCACAAGGATCAGTTCCTGGTACAACATCGGTTAGTATTTTCATCACGTGTCCAAACAATGATGTAAAATCAGTCCCAAGATGGTTGGGGGCTGGAGCACTTAACTGTGTAAGAAACAGCTGGGTGAGCTGGACTTGTTCAGCCTGGAGAAGACGAGGTTTCAAGGAAAGGAAGAACAGCCTATGAGGAGCTTACAAAGATAGCAGAGCCAAGCTCTTAACAGAGGTTTGTGGGAGGAGAATGAGACCATAATCACAAATTGAAAGAGGGAAAGTTTCAACTGTATATAAGGAAAAAGAAACTGCTATGAGGATACTCAGACACTGGATAGGATGGCATGGGGAGTTATGAAATCTCTTTCCTTGAAGGTTTTTAAGATCTGATTGGACGAAGCCCTGGAATACCCTTACCTGAATTCAATTTTGACCTTGTTTTGAGCAGAAACTTGGACTAGGTGACCACCCACATGACCTCCCAAGGGGAGACCTTGGGAGGAATGTCATTTAATTGTTTCATCCTGGAGAGGGATTTGGGAATCTTGTTGGATAACTACTTTATCATGCGCTCTAATGTAAGGATACAGGGAAAAGCAATGGCTGGAGGTTATTTGGTCACTGCTATTAAGCAGCTCCACACAAAACCTGCCACCTTTGCAGGAGGAATTCCTAAAATAGAAGCAGCTAGAAGCAAGTGACCATCACTCCCTCAGGTACAACTTGTTGCACTGCTCCCCAACAGAGCTCTCCTGCATCTCTTGAGCTGCTGCTTTTGCTGTGTAAGTGGAGAGAAGGACAGCTAGGACCTGGATTTTTTTCTTGCCCATGCTATGCAGCATTTTGGGGTAATGTTTGTATCACCCAAAACTATGGCAGAGCAAAAAGGCATTGCACTACTGGGGTTAGAGGGTGTTCTCAGGAGTTTTTAGGCAAAGGTATAATAAGATTCAAAACCTAGAGCTTTAAGTTAGGCAATATGAAATTCTAAATAAAAATAAAGTTTAAAAGTGCCACAGCTTCTCTGGAGTGAAGTTGGATTCTCTCTTGTTTACTGCAGAGCAGGTGGCCAGCATAGATGTCTGTTGGATCATGACTCAAGTGACCAGGATTTGCAGGTACTATTCTCTTCTTTAGGCACTTTTCCTTTCCTGCCTGACTTGAAGTTGTTCTGGAGTATTTATGAATAGCAGAAACCTTTTGGACAACCCCACACTGACACAGAAAAGCCTTTTTGCAGCAGCTGAGGGAGTAGCATACATCATTGACCACACACAAAAGGAGTCAGAGGTTACGTGAACAGCATCAGCACAGGTGTGCTGGAGCACCAGGACCCTGACCTGTATTGCTGAGTAGCAGCCAGTAGATAAACTCATTTGACCACAGACAACAATAATGCTGGTGTGTTTTGCTGCACTTGCTTGTTAGCTGAGATCCATTAAGATGAATTATCCAGACTTGTGTTTTAGAAATGCCATTATGATAAAGATCACAGCCTCAGATAAATTCAAATCCCTTGTTTTTAAATAGAAATCACAGTTGTATCTTTTTTTTATTATGTGAAATCCCCAACCCTGATGTCATTTGAGGAGGGCTTTTTTAAGCTATACCCTAAGTGATGCAATCATTGACTCATTGCTGGTTTGGGTTTTGACACCAGAGGACTGTGTTGGCCAGACCAGCAACATCCTAGATTCTGACTCCTTTGTTTCTCCAGTAATGACTGATCCCAAAAAATGGATTTGTACTATCATTTTTTAATTTAGTAATTTCTTATTTCTAATTTTGTACTGAGAACTAACTTAGTATTCCTAGGTGAAATAGTTTTGTGGGTTTTTTTTCCTCTAAGGAGAAAACATGCTTTGCTTTAAGCAGTTTCATACACAAAAATACACATTGATAAGAAGTCTCTAAACAGATGATGTAGCAATTCCCTGATCACTTTATTAAAAACAGACAGAAATATCACTATGTTGAAAGAGTTGGAACAAGTGAATAACCTCTTGGGTGCATAATCCCTCCCTAACAACTGATTTTTTCATACCTTTACTTCTTTAGCAGCAGGAAAAGGACAAGAGACAGACAGGCACAATGGCATCCAAAGGGCAGCATCTTCAGATGCATGGACATAGCCAAGGGCAGAGTGCTGGAAAATGTAAGATAGACAAGAACAGCAGTGATGGCATTGAAAACACAATGGTCATGTACTTGACAGGAGGTGGCAATATTATCTGTACCACACTCTACCGTTAACCTCTTAAAAAATTAATTACAAACACTCTTTCCACTAGTTAGTTTCTGTTTTGATAGCAGGGAACAGGGTATGCCATAGTTTTCCCTCTGTCATGCTGAGCCTACTGTCCTTTCATGTTTTCTCTGTAGAGGATTTTTGTGACAATATCCAATTGCCTTACACCTTGCAGATCATTGCTCTGCCCTTATCCTTCAGTGCAGTGGCAAAAGGTTTCCAGATTCCTGTTACACATTTACCCACTGACCATCTGCTATTACCACCTTAACGAAAAATCACTTGGTGAAAGGTGATTAAGTGGTTACAATCCAGCACAAGGTTAGAAGCTCATTATGCTACTTCCCCCTCCGATATTAAGCAATAGTGATAAGCCCAGAGTCTTAGCTGATATGAATCAATGCATTTCTGCTATTTCAATAGCATTGCTTTGGTTTACATGACATTTAGCTTAAAAGCATTTACCATCAGGTTAATTTAGATCCCAGCCTCTGCTTAAAGTGGGTTTCTGTGTGCCACCATTTTAAAACAGAAAGGTGGGATAATCAAGGAATAATTTTTTCCATTCTCTATTCTTGTTCTAGTCATCATGGATGACTAGAATGCTTTAAAGATAAATAAGCTGTGGGGTTTTGGTAGCACTCATGATATGAGAATTTGGTTTCTGTTTCCTCTCAGAGCACTGAGGTTTCCTGTAAAGCTACTCTGACTCTGGATTTATGTACCATTTGCAGAGGAAGATCTATCCACTTAAAGCTTCCAGTTTATGCTTTGCTGAGTCAGTTTTATATATCAGGCTGTTTAAGAAAAATAAAAAAAAAGGAAAACAAAAAGGGAAAAAGGGGAAAGGTGAGCTACAAATACATTGAGTCCAGAGAAAGCTCACAGCTCCTTAAACAGTTTTTGTTCTCTTTCCACATCAGGTCTTTGCTGTGATTTGTTTCCACTAAATCACAAGCACTCTGTGCAGCTCTCCTGTTAAGGCTGTGGATTTCAAGACAATCTCCCAAATAAGAGTCACAGAACAGAACAGACTGAGGTAAGCTGTTGCAGCACCTTTGTGAATAACAAAAAAACAAACGGAGCTGCAAAACTGGCGTGAAAAAAAAGCCCATCAGTGTGATTCAGGACATACCACTTGGGGGGAATGATACCATTGCTGTACTTAGGTTTGGAAAAAATGTCCTGAAAAGTTCTCTTGCTAGCACATACTCTATTTTAGTTCTGGGACTCATCCTCTAATGTCATATATATTCTGAGTAGTAAAGGAACCACCTGATGTCCAGCTTCATTTCAGGGAAAGGGAGGGCATAGGTATGATGGGCACTGGAAGACAAGTTTGGATGTACTCAGATTACTGGGGGATAGTTCAGAGGAGAGACACCTTGAAAGGTCAGTGTCAGGAATGCAGCATGTTAATGATGCTAATGATATAAACAACACGCAGCATAGCTAGGTCTTGATTTGGTGAAGAACTTTTATGTACATGTTGTACTTGAAGCACCTGAGCAGAGGTATTCATTTCAGCCAGGTGACCCACATGCCGACAGCCAACCTTATACCTCATCAGACAGGAGCTCCAAGCATTGCACAGCCACAAAACTGATTTTTCTTGGCATTTATCCACATTCATTGAATGCAAAGATTAGTGCACCTTCCTCTCACAAAACAGCCTTCTGCTAGTGGTCATTCTTCTTATTTATGGCAAAGAAAAAGCTTTCCCAAAGTATTTAATAGCTCCTTTTCCCCAAAACACACACATCACCTGCATATATTTTTCTGTATCGCAGCCTCAAAAATGAACAAATAAGTTCTGTGCCTGTATTCTCTCATATTCAAAAGGAAAATATTGCCTGAGAAAACAGTATTAAGGGATTTTTTGTTTGTTTGGTTTGTTTTTGTTGTTGTTTTGTTTGTTTGTTTGAGAGTTGGGTTTTTGTTTTGTTTTTCTTAATAGGACAAAATTTATTATTCAGCTTAGGATGATTCACCATGTTCCAGAAAAACTCAAATCTTGCTGTGTTGAGACCTTACACTGACTGTAAGTTATCATGTCATAGGCCCTTTTAGCACCAGAGACATCATTCTGGCTTAGTAATCCCTCAGAGAATTCCTTCCAACAAATATAGAAGACTGTCATACTGATGAGAAAAAGCCTTTCCCCTAAAACTGTTTATCATCTGAGAATAAATAGCAATGAAAAGAATGGCTTTTCAAGACTTTAGAGGAAGATATTGCTACAAGCATTGTACATAAGCCACTTACCCTTTCCAGTTTCTTACAGTCATCTGAATGTCAATTAAAAAAAAAAAGAAAAGAAGATGAAGTTATAATGCTGTATCAACAGGCAGCTGTCCTAGTGGGCACTGGGAGCACAGAATGACTGGCATTGCTGAGCAGTGCAGTCATTGCCAAAGAATGATGAGCTCACATTTCATTCCGATTCGCATTCCCGGCGCGGTGCGGTCACACTGCGAGGTTCGCCCCTGCTCGCCCAACTGACGCCCCCTCCTCCCTGCCCGACACCAGATCTGGCTTGTTAACACGTCTGGAATGAGCACAAGCCTACCTCTCAGCTGGCAGGCACAAGGGGCATACTTGGATTCCCAGGTTGGAAGATTATCTCATTCAAGCACAGTTCTCCCAAAGGTATATAAGCCAAGTGAGCGTGGTGGTCCCTGCAGAGCTGGTCTGACCCCTTGGGAGTTTCAGCCACACAGGAGTACAACCTTGACACACCAGCAAACATGACCATGATGATGAAAGTAGAAGAGCTGGTAGGTACAACCTTCTTTCATTTACTCACAATTACTTTTCTTTCTAGACTGTCATTATACCAGGTAGAGAAAGATGACCTTTCTGGATCACTGATTTAGCAGATTACCAGCATTGCTGTGCTCTAGGTGCAAACACTTAATACTGTTTGTTATCCTATTATATCTTCATTTTAACTTTTCTTTGGGAAGGGAGCTCACCACAGATAGAGCTACATAGGTGTTTGGATTCTGCATCAGAGCACAGTTCACCAGGGAGAAGAGACTGACCAAAGATAGCTAATTATTTGCCTTTGTCCTTAATTTTTATTTTTTTTAGGAGTCAGTAATTTTATGGTCACACTAAGTAATTCCAATCTAGGAAGGAATGAGAGAAGGTATTGATGCAGAAGGTATTGATGCAGGGAAGTTGAAGTATTTTATAATACTAAACAAACAGTTTAGTAATAGTATTGTTTTCTAATAATAAACTAACAGTTCCTACAACCACTGCTGTTCATGATGTAAATGAGCCTTTGAAAAATAATGTTTAAACCAGACCACAGGTAATGGGACATTCCACTGCAGGGTTTAGGCTACGAATGTCTGACCCAATCAAGAAACTGGGAAAATAAGAATGATAAAGTAAAACACAACTTCCAGATGGCTATGTTAAGACACAACTGCCATACAGCCTTAACTAGTTATGCTGTCTTAAATTCTTTGGCATAAGTTATCGCTTCATACGTACTTAATTTGGCATCAGAAATATTTCTGAAAGCTATGGAAAGCTGTGCTGCTGCACAGCACCACAAAGCTTCTGCATGGGAACAACCTTCTGCCATTCTGCTGGTAAATGGGATTTTGATCCTGACAGTGATGGGTAAAACCAGCCTTGAAATTACTCAGAAACCTGCTTTAACTGCATGGGATGTGTTTCAATAAAGCTGGAAGGTTCCAATGGAGAAAGCCTCTCCTCCCACACTACCTGCCTAGTTCCTGTACTCAGCACTCACATGGTGGGGTGGCTGGTTAGGGTGGCTCTTTTCACCACAGCCTTTTACAGCCTTCTGATGAGTCTGACACAGGCTGGCAAGTGAGCAAATAAGAAAACCTTGAACAAAAATGATGCTCTTCCCAACCCCCTGGCTCTTCTCAACACAGTAGCACCTTGGTTGCAGCTAGGCAGGTAGTCAGACTGTGAGTTGGCCTCGTGGATCTTGATCCAAGACCTGAAGATGCCCAGTGTAGGCTGCTGTGTGAATGTGGGAGATCTGCCTCGAAGCAAGATTGCTCTAACCATTTGCACACACAGCTGATCCAGGTACAGGAGGAATGATGTCTGCACCCAGTCTGTCACACCCCCCGAGAGCTGGGCAGGAATGAGGTGCACCCTAGGGAATCCATGATCCCAGGTGATGGCCACTGCAGTCATGAAACTGCTGATTATATTTATATCATGTTTGCATTTACAGGTGACTGGGAAGAAAACGGATGATAAAGAGACTAGCAGCTTCCTCCCTGAGGACTTCAAAAATGGAGAGTATGAAGCTGCTGTGAGATTAGAGAAGCAGGATGACCTAAAGACAGTCTCTGCACACTCACTGACACGAGGTGATCTGGCTTATGAGAAGGAGAAAAACTTAGAAGCAGAGGTAGGCTCTTGGGTTTTCTGCTCAGATTTTTATCATCTTCTGTGCATTTCTTGCTGCAGTCCTTGAAGTTTTGCCTCTTTCTAAGTTAGAAATACATACATGGTGAGCTAAACTCCTTTGGGAGATCACTACCAAAGAAGGTTAGTCTAAAGTCCACTGAAGACCATGAAGATCTGTTGACTTTGCAGCCTATGGGTGCAGGCAGTTAACACTTTGAGGCAGAACCCAAAACACCCCCTGGAATGTCTGACTGAAGCTGCAGGGGCTCCCTCCTGCCCAGTCACCTCTGCCAGCTCTCAGCAAGGGGAGATCCAGTAAGACACTTTCAGTTTGCACACCTAATGACTGCTACCAAAAGTAACTAACCCACAGGAGTTGTAAGAGTGCATTTCTGAGGCCAGAAGGCTTATTTACCCTGAAAACCTTGTGCTTCACTTAAGAGTATGTTTTTAGTCCAAGAGAATTAAGTTCCAATAAATTAGGGGCTGCATCATAAAAGTGGTTGAAATAAAAACACTTAGTGGAAGTAAGCTAAAGCTGCTGCAGCTTCCCAGCTCTCATAAGCTGTACATGAGATTTTTTAAATTGTTGTGCCAGAAGGGACTGCAGTGCTGCTCTCTCTCTTGGCCTAAATTCATGCTATCCAGCCCACAACATACGGCTGAAGCAGAAGCTAGGAAGAGATCCAATGGTATATGAAAAAGTGTAGATAACAAAAACTTTCTCACACACTTAGTAACTTATTCTAATGGTCAATTAGGCCTACCTGCAAATAATATTAATATTTATAATAATAATGACAGCTTATTTCAAAGTTTATCCAGTCTGAACTGAATTCAGCTAAATAGTAACACATGCTGTCCTACCACTCTGGAAAGGAAGAGGTGGTCACACTCAGTTCAACTTGTGGCTTTCCTGATTTTTTTCAGCTGAAGAAGAAGAAATTAGAGGCGAGGACAAAACTTGAAAACTTGGAGGATCTTGAAAAAATTATTCAGTTGAAGAAGAAGAAAAAATGCAAGAAAGTGAAAGCACCTATTTTAAAGGAACCGGAACCAGAAGTTATTGTAAGTTTATTCAAAGGACCTTATTCTGGACAAAACAGTGATAAGGGGTTTGTGCCACACACATTTATGCCCTCTATATTATTTCCATCAGACAGGACCTGTGGATATCCCCACGTTCTTTAAAGCTGCGTTGGAGAATAAGTTGCCAGTAATTGAAAAATACCTGTCAGACAAAGGGGATCCAAATGTCTGCGATAAGGTACAATCTTCCTTCCTAATGCAAAGCCTGCTACAGAAGAGGGGTTATTACAGAACAGAAATAACTTTTACCATGAGCTTTTGTAGCTTCTGCTCTTACGAGGAGGGAAAAGGGGTGATGGGAGGGAAGTAAATAAATGCTAGAAGTTTTGTTCATCAAGTTTTCTAGTGATAAACAGGCTACTGAAACTCTTCAAAGTCCTATTACCTCAAAAGAGTCTTTATAATTAAAAGAAAGCTGTTGGTGGCCAAGAAACTCTGATTTTCAATAATAGGTGATCTACAGGAGATAAGAAATTTCTCTGGAGAAAGACAGAAATAAGTGATGCTGCCTGCCCTCATATTCCATAATGCATAAGCTGCATTTGCAAAATGCAGCATAGCATGTTGGATAGGGAACTCAACAGGCATCATATTAAATATGAATGCCATACTGCAGATACTTCTCACATCCTTTAAAATGCTGGGTAGGCAGCTCTCAGCTATCAGGTTGCTATTAACATTTAGCAGATTTCAGGTCTCAAAAGTATTAGCTCTTAAAAATACATCAACATAGAGTATGTATTTGTCATCATTCTAGGGAGGAGAGAAGATTTTAAAGATATCCTTGTGTGATATGTAATGTCTGACTTTGCACTGTTTTAATTGCCAGTACAAACGCACTGCACTGCACAGGGCATGCTCTGAAGGACATCTAGAGGTGGTGAAAAAGTTGGTGGAAGCTGGAGCCCAGCTTGAACAGAAAGACATGGTATGCACATCTACTCACACCTCTTTCCAAAAACTGCTCACTGTTTTTTAAGTGCCAAGAGAAGCACTTACAGAAGTGCTTCATACAGAGAAAGAGTATTAAAAGAGTCTTACAAGGTCTTGTAAGTCTACTGTTAAAATAACACCATTAAGAAAAGGTTTCAGAAGGGGGTGCCTGCCTCGCTTTGCCAAAATGGTTGCTGGAAAACACAAGAAGCAGAGGAACACGCTGGCCAGTAGTGCCACAAACAACAAAGCCTAACTTAGGGTTAAGAGAGCTGAGGTCAGGCTACCACTTCAGCCTGCTGGCAGGTGCTGGAGATACCACTGTCCCACACATGTACCAAGGATATCAAGGCTGGCTTGGGAGAGCCCCCTGTTCCTCTCTGGAATGCCAGCCACAGGGGTTGCTGAGTATTAACAGCTCTGCAGCTGTTTTTCTGCTTCTCTGCTCCTAGCTCTCTGTCCCTTTGCTGAACAGTTGGCACTGGCCAGCCTTGCTCCCCCTCACTTAATACTGCAATTCTCATGGAGGGTGTGAGGAGCAGGATGAACAACCACAACCAGCAGAGCGGGACCATCAAGGGACATTCCACTCCATCCAGCAGATCTCAGGGCAGAGAAACTGAATCTTGTAGAGGAAAAGGGTTCTAATTCCCTTTGCAGACCTGCATAAGTTATGGGTTTATTTATTTTTTTTTAAAGAGAACCGTCATTTTTCCTGAGCTTCATTTTCTATGCATTTTAGAACCCAAAAGGCATTGAATAAAAAAATATACCATTTTACCAAACTAACATATACCAGCCACACACCTGGCAAAAGACAACTTCTTAGCTCACAGAATAAACAAAACACATCCTCTCTCAAAGCAGTGTTGCCAAGATCTCTGTGTTTAGGAACAACATGCAGCAAGCGTGAAGAGTGAGAAAGTCACAGTACTGCAGAAATTAGGGCAAAATAAGAAAAGCTGTTACTGGAAACAATTCAGTGATCACAGTAAAGTGTTTTAGGTTAGATTGCATAAAAATTATTTTGGATTAATTTAGAAATTTGATCAAAATAATTTATATTTTAATATAATGATGTACTAATTTACTTTTCATTTGTTTTTCTTCCTGAAGCTTCAATCTACAGCTCTGCACTGGGCATGCCGGGGAGGGAGTCTGGATGTCCTGAAATTCTTACTGGACAAAGGGATAAACATAAATGCAAGAGACAAGGTATGCAGCTCTCAGACTCTGCAGCTTTTTTAACTGGAGATGAAAAGCTGACCCTTACTCTCAGTAATTTTTGGCATGTTTTTGAAGCAGTTTTTACCTGTTCCGTGCCACTGACAGCTTTCTCTCCTCACCCCTCAGCTGCTCAGCACCCCTTTGCACGTGGCTGTGAGGACAGGTCGGTATGACTGTGGGGAACACCTCATTGCCTGCGAAGCAGATCTCAACGCCAGAGACAGAGTAAGTACCAACAACCTCTTATCTGTCAGCTGCCAGGTAGCATCAAGCTGCTGTTGGCCTTCCTAGTTGCCCTTGCCTGTAAAAACCCCTGACTGTGCAGTCAGGGCTGGATGGTGGTGCTGGACTGGCAGGACTGACACTGTGGTCCATGTCTCCTCCTCTAGGAAGGAGACACTCCAATGCACGATGCTGTGAGGCTGAACCGCTACAAAATGATCAGGCTTCTGATTCTGCATGGAGCAGATCTAACTCTAAAGAACTGCGTAAGTAATAGCACAAAAATGAAGTAATTCAAAATGCTTTAAAATAAGTTTCCCATCACAGCAGTTCCATAGGTTTCAAGGCCAGGAGAAACTATTGTGAACAGACTTAATTAGATCACTTCAGAGCTAATTAAAGCAGAGCTGAGGCAGGGAAAGTGTAACTTCGGGGAGATCAGGGAAAAAGAAATATCTGGTATCTCTTTTAAAAGCAGAAAGCATCAGCTCTCACTTAAACAACATCACATCTTTCTATGATTTATTTTAATTACTCTTATCATATACTGAAAATATACAATGGACAGACACTTGCTCTGCACAACTCCTGGGTTTCAACCACCACTGAGACAACAAAGATCTTAGCTTGTCAGAGAAACCTCCTTTCTGTTAGGCTGATAGCTGATGGCCAGCCCCAGCACTACATCTGGATGACTGGCTATTAACCTTGCCATTGGGCAACCAATCCCTGGGACTCAAATTCAAGAAGCCCCCCACCCGACTGCTCACAGCCACTGCAGCAGCAGAAGCAGCATTGCTGGAGCTCTGTGATCACTTATTAAAACATAGCACATCACGGACCCTTTCCAAAATCCAAACCTGGTGTTTACTATTGCCAGTCAATGTTTTTGATTGGCACTCAATCAAAACCTCAGGGGACAAGGAAGAAAACAGTCACTGAAGCACTCTGCACACCCTACTCTCTTCCCACCTCTCTGAATCAGGACCGCTCTGCTCCCGGCATTATCCCTCATCAGGGTATGACAGTGACGGAAGGTACAGCTCCAAAGGCCAGACTTGCTCTCTCAGACTTTGTCTGCACACAAAAGTTGGACTTCTTTAATTCCTGTGGTTCATACTATAACTAAACCAGTACAAATTCTCACCTGAATTCTGAATTAAACAGAAGAGCATCTTACTGAGGTTTCACCTAAATATATTTCCAATCAGTTGAAGGTAGAACAAAAGAAACACCTGCATGCTCTGCTAGTCACAGCATTTACCAATATGGTTAGACCCGCTGAAATCCAATGAGATTTCATCACAAGTCTCAGGACTCTGTAGAGCAAAAGTACTCTGATCTTAGGGAAAGAGAGTCTTGAGCCTGTGCGTGCAGAAGGGTCTCAGAGAAGGCAGATGCACTGAACAAGTACCTAGGAAAGAACAAAGACTTGGCCATCACTGGATGAAATTAAATCATCCTTCCTCTGCTTTTTTAACCAGGAAGGGAAGACTCCTATGGATCTTGTTCTTCAGTGGCAGAATGGCACCAAGGAGATATTCAACAGCCTGAAAGACAATTCAAAGAAGAGCGTTCATCTAGGCAAATTCTGAAGAGAGAAACCAGACGGTTCTCTTTTCTCTGCTTTGAAATGCTTCACATGAACCTGGATGAAAATGGCCTTGAACATATTTTTATTGAAAATATTTATGGCACTGGATTATTTGAGGTATCTTCACTGAAAACTAAAAAAAAAAACACCTGTAAAGAAATTTTAAAAGACAGCTTGAGTGTTAAAATTCCACTGGTCCTAAAATGGTTTTATTTATTTTTATTTATTATTTATTTATAAGTAATTTTAAATGATTTTCAGTATTATTTAAGCACTTTTTTATAGAGCTTTATATCTTAATGCAGTCTTTGCCAGCAACATAAATCCTTTTGTCTTAAATGGCAGTATTTCTAACTATATTAGCAACTTTTCTCAAGCCTTCCAATAGCCCTAAATAGCAAATACTTGCAACTGTTGCCTTGTCTCTGCTGAATTCTCACTATTAAAATAATCTGTGAAATGAGCAGTGATACGTGGAAGAGCAACGTAAGAAGGTATACTGAGGTGCCAAGAGGATTTAAAGAAGTAGTTGAGTAATGGTGTTTACACAGGGTTTGGCAATCATGGTTGATAAACAGCTCGAGGACTGAGCTCCAACAATCACGTAACCATTTGGACTGAAGGATTCAAATGTAATGTTGTGAAGGTGAGAGGAGACAGTATCAGGAATGTGAATTTTTTTTAAGCTAGACTACTATGATATATGGTGATTGAAGAATACAAAATCAGATTGTGTATATTTGTAAATTTGTACTGCTTTTTCTGTACATTTTGAACTGATCAATTTCAGATTAAATAAACAGAGTGGTTCTTTTTATTTGCTGGAGTTGATGATGGAGTAGTGAGCATGCATGGGGTAATTTTGTCTCTCATTACAGAAGTTCACATCCTGGCCTCTGTAAAATTCTTAAAAACTTGAAAAAAAGTCTCAGCTGCCTAGAGAAGCCAGCCCTTGAGCCACCTCCTTGCCACTGTTAGATAAATCCCATCTCTTATTTTGTTTAATGGAGACACATATGAAAGTACTTGAGTAAATAGTAAAACAAAGTTACAGTTTTATTACTGAGTTTGATTAAAAAAAAAAAAAATCTCATTTTTCAACAAGTCACTACTTACTACATGGAGCACATGGGACTTGTTATCCAAGCCAAGGGAGACACCAAGTCCTGTTAGAAAAAGCAGACACTTCTCTCTTTGCTTTAGCAGAAGCAGGACAACCGTCACGATGCTGCCAGCCAGGGCATTATGCCCCATTTCATAGAATTATAGAACAATTTGGGCTGGAAGGGATCTTTAAAGGTCTTCTAGTCCAACCCCCTGCAATATGTAAGGACATCTTCAACTAGACCAGGCTGCTCAGAGCCATCTAGCCTGACCTTGAATGTTTCCAGGGATGGGGCATTTACCACCTTTGCAGGCAATCTGTGTCAGTTTCACCACCTCATTGTGAAAAACTTCTTCCTTACATGCAATCTAAATCAACCCTCTTTCAGTTTAAACTCATTACCTCTTGTCCTATCACACTAGGCCTTGATAAAAATTCTGGCAAGACCTTTCTGAAAGGCCCCAGTAAGGTGTCACCAGAGGCCTCTCTTCTTCAGGCTGAACCCCAGGTCCCTCAGCACTTCCTCACAGGTGAAGTGCTGCCATCCTCTGGTCTTCTTTGTAGCCCTCTCTGGACCCACTCCAACAGGTCCATATCCTTCCGGTGCTGAGGACCCCCAAATAGGATGTAGCACTGCAAATAGAAGAGAGCAGGGCAGAGGGGTATTACATGCTGCATTCAGCTAAAATCCTAATGCTCTGCAGCACGGCCTAAGAGACAAATATGCCAGAGGCTCTCACACACCTTCACCAACAGGTGTCAGTGGGCTTTACAGGCCAAAGCAATGTACTGGGCAATATCCTGAGGTGGGATCAAGAGTGGACAGCATTTAGTAGATGCTACTGGTGTGCCAGTTTTGGAGTCAATTTACAGAAACCCCACAGAGAAGCAAGCAGAACCAGCACCTATTCTGTCTGTAGCCAGCTATCCTAGACTGAAGCCAACAGCTTTAGGCAGATGAGACTTTTCTCACACAAGCACCATAACTCACCAGTGTCACCTTGCTAGCCATAGGCTTTACTTGTGAACACATCCTTCTCTGTAAAAGCCACAGCACACCTCTGCTCACTGCCCTTCAGGAAACAGAAATTACATCAGTGCTGTCTGTTTATCATCTGTTTGTCATCTAACCAAGAAGCAGTTCCATTGTTCAGGCCCTTCATCTACTGGCTTGCAGTTGTACAAAGATGTGTTTAAAACTTAAGAAACCAAAAGAGCTAGACTATGAAGGTATGTATTCTTAGAAACATTTTTAATAAAAAAGGAATGCACGTGTCCAAGAGAAAATTTCCATGTTAGAAATGTTGAGTTTGCATTAATTCCAGGACACCTAAGGCAGGGTGAAGAGTCAGTCTCCTGACCTTGGCCAGAAGCCCAGCATGACCTTTCAGATGTGGTGAACTACCATTCAGCAGCTTTCAGTCACACAGCTTTCCTCACTTGAACACCAGAAGAATAATTCTTCTTCAGGCTAAATAAAGTAGTAATGGAGGAATTAGGTTGGCTGGAGGGTGGAGGAAGACAACACTGGGTAAAGAAGAGGCTCCTGTTGACAGCTGTTTCAGCCCTCAAGCTTGAGTCTTAGCTTTTTTGCAGGCTGGCACTATTGTTTCTTCCTCCTCAACCTTGCGAGGCTTCTTCACCGTGTACACTACCCCACAGGCAGTCTTTCGAGTTTCTGGAATATACAAACAGAAACTGCAGTACCTCAAATAAAATATCACTAATGCATTTTAGGTATACTCTGTTCAGGTGTCCATGCCCTAAAGCACAGTTCAACATGTTGAACAGCCAATAGCCAGCACACACAGCAGGGAAGCAACATGCACAGGCAGGAGCTGGAGATTGACTGGACTATGGAGTAGAGAAACTACATGGGGAAATACAATGGTGGATGTACAATTACAGCAAACAAAGGAAAACTGAGGTCTACATGGGCTGAGGGGCTGCAGAGACACAAAACCATAGGAAACCAGGCTTAGTCAATTCAGCCATCACAGAAGGACACATTCTTGAAGCATTATCAAAGTACTTCTGAGCCAAAAATATTGTTCTTATAAAAACAGGAAAATATGCATTCACATACTCCAGGACTCTTAAACAGACTATGCTGGCACAGCTATATTGGCAGAGGATCCCCTACACACCAAATACGTGGCGTTACGGTATTCAAGAATTTTGATTTACTGAACCCTCAACATTACCATAAAATACTAGTGTGTGATGTTACCAAAATCCTTACATTTGCCAAACAACCTAGTGAGCCCAACCCAATTTCATAATGACTGGTGGGAGGCTTCTCTGCAAAATTCAAAGGTAGAAGAAATTCCTTCCAAATAGTCTGTTAGCAAAGAGGCTCTGAAAGAACCTTGCCAAAATATATTGACTTATTCTGGGCTAGAATTCTTTATGGGAAAGGGAAATGACATCTGCTATTTAATTTCACAGATAAGATAGACAGATAAGACAGATGATGGTCTTGAGAAATTCCACATAAACTTGACAAAAATTCTTTCTACACACTCTGTGCCTCTACGTAGATGTGCAGCAGGCTGAAGGAGGACCCTGCTCACAGGAACACCCTCACCAAGAGATCAAAGCTACCTGCTGTGAATTACAGCAGGTTCAAGCCCCACCTCCACTGAAACAAGAGTTGCAACCCAAATCCTACTGTGCATTTGCATCTTGGAGCAACTCAAGTTGTTGGGAAGGTGACTAGAAATCATACCTACCCAACAAACCTCAGCAGAGGCTGAAATTAAGAGCTAGATATGACTACTCAGTCACAAGGTAAAACTGCCATCAGAAGAAACAATAAAAATCAAGAAACACTAAGAACCAGTTCTGAAACAGGGGATAGTTTTACCATGAAGCAAAGCAGGCAGGTGCCTATTTTGGCTAAATGTTTATGACTTGTTAATATGGTTAAATGAGCACTCCAGCACAGACAGCACCATCAATTCAGCCACTCATTTGCTAACATGGCAACATGGGAAAATAAAACACCCTTGCCACAGAAGCTCCTTCTCATTCATTGGACAAGGGAGCTAAAATCCTAATCTGACTCGCTCTGTAAGTCTCAGACCTTTTGGAAAATATGCATCAAGAGGAACTTCGTTTAACAAATGCACATGTTACTTAGCTGAGCGTACAAGTGCTCACCTCCATGAAGCATGGTGGCTCTGCAGTTGGTGGACACGGCTGCCTTCGCTTCACTTTCCGACAGGCCAAACAGCAAACCTCTGTCACCATTGCTCAGGATCAAAATGCACAGAAAGGAACAAACAGAACAGGGAAGTCTCTCTGCACATAGGTTTGCTTACTCTACAAATAACTGGGAATTAGCAAAGCTATAACTCAAAGTGACATTTTGCATGAGGTTAGCCAGAGGCAGGGAACTGAGGCACCCAATTCTCCTGGCTGCAGTTCCCCAGCAGCCCTCCTGGAAAGCTTCTGGCAATGCTGATTTTCACCAGACAAGAAACAGTACTTTTGAAAATAAAAGTCTGTCAATGTAGGAACATTTTAGATATGCATAATCAAGTAAAAAAAAAAATCACCTAATGGAAAATTTCATTTTTGGGGAAAGGGCACTGTCTGATACAAAAGCATTATGCTGGAAAGTTTCCAGCCACCTTCTGCAGGGATGACACCAGATTAGGTATGCTAATTTGGGTTGAGCCTGACTGCTCCTTTTAAGAGGGAAGAAAATGTCACACATAAAATCCTTCCAGGCCGCACACCCTCCCACACAGTTCTCACGACTCAGAAAGAGCTCCTTCCCTTCGAGGGACAGTCCAGAGATGTGCTTGTGGGGTGGAGAGAGCAATAAAAATGCATCTGAATTCCTAAAAGAAGAAAAGAAAAGACACTCTCCATGGTTTCTAGGACACAAGCACTTATTTAACATTACATATGTAACTAGCGACTGGAAAATTCAGAAAAGAAGTAAATCAGCACTCAGATAGGAACTTCTAAGTTTACATATATATAATTTTATAGCTTCTGCTACCAAAGATGTGGCACTTTGGAGACCCTAAGTAATGATTTCTTGTTTGGTTCAGTGTCCATAGATTTGTATGTTTTTTATTAATTTCTTTATTTACACTCACACAACATCCATGCATATCACAGCAAAACATACCCGTAGCTGAACACAGACATTCCTATTTACAATGACTACTCATGCCACCTCATGACCAAGATCTGTTGCTCCTTCCACACACACTCAGAGCCCTGATTCATTGAAGTGGTCACCAACAAGTACCACTGCATAAAGTCCAAGGACTGTAAAGGACGAAAGAATTTCAAAACCACTTTGAACTTTCAAATATTACTGACTGCTGTCTTTGACTTGGGAAAAGGATACAGATTAGCCACATCATAAGGACCTCGTAGTTCTAGAGCCTAAAACAAAACAAAGAAGTTTGGATACGTGCATGCCCTCACTGGCAGGCTGATAAGAGTGAGCAAGCAGGACAATGCTACCAGGAAGGCAAGATTAAATGCTACATTATAGCAAGCTGATGATACACTAGGATATCAAGCAAATACCACTGTTTTGGGAAACAGAGTCCCCATCTGGGAGAAAACTGTCAGGGAAAATACCACAGCAGCAAAAAAGCCCCAACAAAACAACAAAAAAAATTCTGAAACCCATAACAGAATTCTTTGGTAAAGCAGATTGATTAAAACACTCCTGAATATGGCAATCATATTTAAACTCACAATTTTTGTATGTTTACTTTTTAATTAAAGCTGTATTTTAAGTCATGGATACATTTTCAAATTGTTCTGACTTAAAAAAAAAAATCTGGGACTTACCCTTTCAGCTGCACTAGATATAACTATGTTCTGGAAAACAAAAGAGAACAAACATTCATCTGTCAGACAGCATCAAGAAATGAAAAAAAAAAATCATCAAGCAGCACAGACTTTATGTGCATTAGCTAAGTTTAGGCTCAGAGCCCAATTAAAGGCTCTGAGGCCCTCAGATGAAGCGAACTCTAGCAGGGTGGGGATCTTAATTTGGGGACATGATTAAACTCAATTATTGCCCTGTCCCTTATGCAGAGAGGGGCACTGCCACAAGCCCTTCCTTGCAGTTATAAACCTCTCACAGAGAGACAGGAGTTGAATAAGTAGAGCACCTTTAAGAGGGACAGATGAAGAGTAGTGGCTTTAAGCAAGCACCTACCAACCTGTATCTCTCATAATGGACTTCAAGGGGACCTTAATGGTAAAGAAAAAAATGCAGAACTGCAGACACTGTGTGAAGAAGTGCCCCCTTTATTTACATCAGCTGAAAGAGGCCCCAAACAGAAAATAACTCACCCTGAGCTGTAGTAGAAATGGATTTAAGAGTCCAGGATCCCCCAAAAGCAGCTTACAGGTAGTGTCTTTGGACAGTTTGGTGCTCCTGAATTTTCAGCCTACTCTGTTGCAGTACAACTTGATGCTAAGTTCAACATTCATGTTGGCCTTAATCAAACTCACACTCGTTCAGGAAACCTATCTACAGCTAGGCAATGTATGCCAATTCGTGCCACACACTCATTTCCCTCAACAGTGGCACCCCAGTGAAAATTGCCAGGCAGAAAGAAATCTTTCTCCCTTCTCTCCCAAAAGGTTTCTGCAGAGCACGTATGTGAGTACACGGGGCTGGCAGATACACCAGATCAGCTGTCAGAGCTTTATTCTAAAGTTAAACCTCCAAGGATGCTTACCCAAGGGGAGACTGTTTTGCACAGGTAGAAACTCTGCAGCAGTAAATCCTCCTTGCACCTTTCTTTATATTGAATAAAAGGCTTTGGGAATTCTTGCTTGAGGGGGGTGGGAAAGAGAATTGTACCGAGGCAGCAAAAGGCTTTCCCTCTCTGACATCACTACCACCAACACATCATGCCACCTTCAGTTTCAAGGTGGGGCTTTACAGATCCCTTCCTCACTGCTTTGCTCATCCTGCCACCTGCCCAGCACAAAGATCAGGGCAGACAGTGGAAAAAATTGCCCTGTGTGTAGCTGGAACTCAACATGTGAAAGCTACATGAAAATGACTGCATGTTCACCCTGTGCCCAAGGTTTTTTCATGTGCTGAGGAGAGGATGGGACAGACAACTCTGCCTTACCATAAGGAAAGCCAGAAGCAGAAGCAATACATACATCAAAGTGACTTAACAGCACACATCCCTTCATGGTGCCTAGGACATTTCTTTCTGCATAGTTCACCTCTAAAATGCCTGCACTATGGATCCCAAGGGTGCTTTTGAGCTTCAGTGGTGCTGACTGCAAGAGTTTGCTGGGAAAATTCAAGTTTCCTGCTCCAAGTTGTACCAACTAATGCCTGTGTCCCAAGCTCAGAGAAGCTTCCAGAGCAGCTATGCGAGACATCTTGAACCAGCACAGGATCATGGTTCACCCCTGTGCATTGAAGATATGTTCTGCCTGGTTCAAAGGCAACTGGCTTCCTTTAGGGGATGGGTAAGACAGGAGAAGGAGACAAGAGCAGACAAGAAAAGCACTGCTAGCAAGTGAAAAGAGAGGCAGGCAAAGGCAAACCTAAGGGAAGGGCTAAAGGGAAAAACTCAAAGGCAAAACAGTATTTCCCCAGGTAAAGGAGAGAGCAACTGTTCAGCATACTGCTCCAGGCAGCACTCCACCTCAATTACCAAAACATGGGAGGTGAGGGACTGTGGCTATGCACACCTTCCATCTGGCAAGGCAGGCAAGTCCCTCCTTCATTCCCTGAACACCTGAACATGTTTTAAGGACTCCACTCATTGCCAGATCTGAGGACACCAGTACATTTCTGGAAGTTTCTCTGCCCTGCTATATCAGCAGAGGAAGAAAAGGATCCCAAAGTTTCTACCAGTTCAGCAACTATACATTACAGAAGGTGAGAGCTGTGTGCCAGGTGCCAATGCAAGCAGCCTATGGACCAGCCATCCCATGTCTCACTAAAAAAAATTTAAAAAGAGCCTTTACATAACTGATGGAAGCAAACTGTCAGTAAGGGCTAATAACCATCTCTGCTGGCCCTCTAGGTACTGAGCCTGAAGGCAAAAAATAAAGACAAGCTAGTGGTTCTCTTCTAGCTCTTCCCAAAAACAATTTGTCATGTCCAGCTTCAGCTGATTTACCTTCCAGGCACAGATGATACACGAGATTGACAGATGCAGAATGAAAGGGCACTGTGCAAGCCTGAGCATCTGAACATATCACTTGCCCTGTTTGTGACATCAACTCAGCTGGTGCTCTCCAAATCAACAACCATGTGAGAAGCACATCTTGAACTGCACAGAGAAAAGAGGAACACTAGCAAAAAAGGAAACCCAAAGGAAAGGGGTCTGCTGTGTATATAATTCATGTCCAAGTCAGTATTTTGTGCAAGTAACTCCCAGAGTTGGGCTTTTCAGGAAAGGCTGTGCAAATACTTACTCTATTCTGTAGCACCAAGGGAATTAACCTGTTTGACCCACTCTGCTGTCCTATAAAAGCTGCCATGCCTGAGGGGAACTGAGGTAATGACTGATCTACTTTTAATTTGCCTTCCAAGCTCTGTATCCCACTTCAGACTAGATTTGCAGCATAAGGCCAATTTCAGCTTCTCTGGACTAGCTGTGGCAAAGGCCATTTCCAATAACCTTGGCTGGAGCAACAATTTCTTTTAACTTGGATATATTTTATGATATGCTTCCCTATTAAAAAATCATGGCCTGAGAGGACCCAGCATGACAGACAGCTTAACCTGGTAGCCCAGGAGGAGGGAGGTTATGAAAGCAATGGATTACAGGCATCTCAGCATTACTTCTTCCTTGGGTTTCAGTAGCATGGAAGAATGCAGTTGGTCTGACTGCAGCAAAGCCTTGGCTGACAGCCAGCTAGCTATTGGGTCTGTTTTGTACACATGGAATTTACTAACTATTTAACAATCCAAGATTTTTACTTTTTTTCTTATTGTTTTCTACATCCTGTATTCAATGTGTACTATCAAAAAAGAGCTTTTGGTAGATCAGATATATGAAATGGAGGATTTTGAAGAAATTCATGGATTTCAGTTCTAGTGCAAACCTTATATCTCTGGAACTTTATTCTTCTCCCACCCTTTCCTACCTTTGTTTTGGGAATTGCATACCTAAAAACACAAAGGTAGTTCTGAAAAAAGAATCTAACAGCTTGACAAGAAGAAAGCATACAGTGGTGCAAGGCTGGAAGTATCTGGAATTAGAATAACTGTGTCCTTGTGTTAGTAGGCAAAGATTCAGTCACAGCCACAGATACCCTGGCATTGGTCTGTATAACTCCAGAAGAATTTGAACTGAATTAATTACCCTGTTTTCACTTTGAGAGCTTACCTTTCCTTTGCAGATCTGCATCAGGCTGATCGCATTTGAAATTGTGTATCTTCTCATTGTGGAGTCTTTGATGGCAGGCGTGTAAAGCAGTTCAAAGTAAATACCTCGATCTATTGCCTTCACATGAAAGACAGTGATCAAAAATCAAAAGGAGAGAAGCCTAACAATCTAACAACTGCTGTCTATTACTGACGTAGCATATTCTCAGTTTAACTGTGTTATATATGAAAAAATTAAGACAGAATTGTTCCAGCAAGAGCCCAGCATAGCATGAAAGTAGCATAGGGGAAAGCTTCACTGTACATCAGATGTGTTCTTGAATCTTGGGATGACAGATAAATAAGGTTTAACAAACAAAGAAACACCCACCACTTGTCTGTTGTAATTGGCTTTCCACGATCAGAGAGCCGAGGAAATAGGTAATCGCTGCTAACCAGAAACAAGTCTTGAAACTTTGAGGACTCTACTCTGCTAGTCCCACGCCCTACTCTAAAAAGACCATCACTTCCCACAGTACATGTCTTGTAAATGAAGAATTTGTCCTTGCCTAAAAGCAGCAGAGGACCCTTCTCCTGTCTCACAACATATTCTGGTATTTGTGACAACATTAAGTAACAGTGAGTCACAGAAGAGGTCCCAAATAGTAATACTGATTATATTTTCAGCTGCTTTAAAATCCTTTGCTATCTGTCAAACCACTTCACCAAAAGCCTAGTATTCTTGTTTTAGCAAGCAGAGAAAGGTTAAACAACTTGCTATAGGATACAGTGCACTCGGGACAAAGGCACAATTTAAAGCTGAGAGTTCTTCAGTCCATGGCCTATACTACATTTGCCTGAAATGATACTCCATTCTTTATACTCATAAATATGCTGCAATGCTAATACTGAAGAGAATCCAGTAACTGACTACAGATGGAATTAATCCAGCTCCCGTCCACACATGACCTGTGCATGCAAGCACAACAGAAGCTATGTATACATCAAATGGTTTACACAGAACTGGTCTGACATCTGCAAACAAGAGAAGCCTGAATTTATCAAAACCAAAACAGGTGATGGCAATATACCAATTTCCAGTCAAGCAGATTTTTAACCTCATCCCCACCACTTCAGCTGCCTGCCAATCTGTCTGCCTGGCATCATAACAACCAAAACTGACTGCCCCAGGGTGCAGAAAACCAGTCCAACAGACAAACTGCCTTGAAGCTGGGAGCATGAAAGATGAGAAGTACCTTGTAAGCAAAATGTCTCCCAACACAGGGCTCCAAGAGCCACACAGCTCCCTACCTGGGTTAGCTGCTGGAGTTTTAGGCAGCTAGGGTACTATCGAACAACATTTCATACAAAATTGTTATTCTGAGTGAAATTTTGAAGTTCTCAGTTTATAATGAAGTTGAATGCATTATTTTGATTCTTTCCCAGAATCAATTCTAGCTAATTTTTAAATTTTATTCTAGGTTAAACTCTGAGAATAGGAAGTAGGATTAGTAGCCAATTCCAAATTTAAATTTTTAAGCACTAAGGGCTACATCAGCCAAAAATGCCCATGTAGAATGAACCTTGACATATATTCAGAGGAGACAACTAGTTCACCTAAGAACATGTACGGATTAAGCTTTCTGGCAAACCACCAAAGTAGACAGAACTGAATTAAAAAAATACTTGATCCACGCTGATAGCCATCTTCTGTCCCACTGCAGACATTTAGCAATTCCACATTTGGTTCATTTACCAAGATATTTTGTAGTCTAAGTATGGATTCAATACAGTTGTCTTCCAAGTAACCAGCACAACATCCTTCTCCTAAATTAACACTGTTATTCACATTTCTTGTCTTTTATATCACAGGGCTGTTTATCTATTCTGACATAGCTGTACCACTACTGGTTTGGGAAGCAGCTTAGTCAGCAATCGCACTACATCTCATTGCTTGGCAGAGTAGTGGCCTTAAAGGCTCTGTTTCCATTCCTTGGGAATGCCACTTCTGCCTTCTTAAGTGGGGGACAGCAGGAGAAAAACGAAAAGAACATACATCACTGTTTATTAAATACTGCAGTGGAGGCCCTGTAGTGAAGGACATCTGAAACAACACTATGTATTATGCAAGAAAATAAAAGAACCACTTGGAGGGGAATGGTGGGAGGAAAGGGGTAGGGAATTCAGTTCAAATTCTGTATTTAATGTCAGTCTAGCAGCAAGAAAACAATTTAGATGTAAATTTACCATATTCACAGGGGGCCTTCGGAAGTAGAATGGCAGCTTTTCTGTTACATTTATGCATACCAGATCCACATCTAGAGTTGTGCAAGCAATCTACAGCAAAGAAAAAGGAACAGATTATTCGATATGCAGAAAAAAAAAGCATAACGAACATAAGGTGCACTAATGTTCTCCTTCATTTCTTAATGCAACAAATGTCTCTCCAGGGTCAATTCAGTTTCAAAATTAAGAGGTACTACTATTACTATGCCTTGCAGGTATGCCACCAGAACAGCAGGGCTAGAGATGTACAACTTGAGCAGCTGAGGCTTAAACACCAAGTCTTCCCTCACTAAGAGAATTACTTTTCCAATAAAAAAATGACCAACCCCAAAGCAAGACCTACTGGTTCGTTTTTATCTGACGGAGGACATGTAGAAGCAATGCTGGCTGTTGACAAAAGAACTCACAAGTTCAACCTCTGACAGGGACAACCCCTTTACAAAGGGATCAACCTAGGAACTGTCCCCCTATCCAATCATGCTCTGCTTCCTGTGCAGCATCTGTTTTCAGGATTAATTATTTTTACCAAAAGCAACAAAGGAAAGACTGAAAGAAAAATGGAATATTAGACAGTGACTGGAAGTGCCACGTGCCCAATACTGGAAACGAATCCACAGAGGCTCACTTTCCTGGCTGGGGGGAGAATGTGCAACCCCTCCTGAGAGCCACTCATCTAGTGGAGTCTGAAGATGGCACTAGAGGCTACAGTTTAAAAGTTTAGCACTGAATTCGTACCGCAAATTACAGTCTGTATTAAAATATGGAGGAAGGAACAACGGGTGGAGACTCTTCTCACTGAGATACAGGGAAAAATAATGACATATAAAAGGGAGCCCTTGATTTACATTAGCCTCATGTACACAAGGTATGTAGGAATTACATGTGCCTACATCATAAAGATAATTACATAGGGCCAGACTAATGTCTGCAAGCAGCATAACAAAGATAAAATAGGCTGAAGAAGTTGAAAAGGAATTTTCTGTGTGTAGGGGAACTCTCTGCATTCAGAAACCTGCCAGCAACTGCTCCAAATACACATGGGCCAGGCGCCAACCATTCATCCCTCCTCCCACCAGCATGAAAGCAGTGGGGGTTGTGGGCAGTCCCAGGGGTGGGCTGCTCTAATGCAAGGCAGACTATTGCTTTGCAAACTACTCTTCTACCAGTTTGCTCACACAGAATTTGGATGGAGATGAGAGCAGAGGCCCAGCTTTAGGCATGTTTCTTTGCTGTTGATAGCACTCCCTCCTAGACAAGAGAGCCACATCACGCATGTGGGCAAACCACAAGGTTTTTGAAGTTAAAATATTTCTACCAGGCCACTCAGATTAAACTCTACCTTCATGCCCTACCTTTATCAATTCTGTTAGGCAGGACACAGTTGGAATCTATGGCACAGAATTAAACTTGTATGTGGAAGTTCAGCCCTACTACAGCCAGTTTTCCTCCTTTTCTTACATAAAATACAAACTACCAGACAGAGGTGATTTATGTGAACGTGCACAGAACAAACAGCTCTGAATCATGTCCTTGAAAAGATGTCAGTGAGGCCATAGAAAATTCAGCAAGAGATAATGCTAAATATGAAGGAAAGCAAGAATCAGCATCAGAAGAATGTAAGCTGCCCTATGTCAAAAGAAATTAAGCCTTCCTAATCAGCTCCAGAAACTCTGAAAAACTCTTTTCCATTTTGCAAAACAAGCACAGTGAGAGGAGTGTCTCAAATGCTAGGATATCTACAGGATTCCAGTGACAAGAACATTTCAGAAAATACCACTACAGAAAAACAAAATTAAGAGTCATACTTCCTCATGAGGAATTCCTGCACTGCATGGGAAACTGCAGAGATTTCTCCAAACACTTTAATGTTCAGCCTTGCTCTGGCTCCTGGACAAGTTGCACATGCAGGCAAGTTAAGGTTACCCTGCCTGCTGAAAGGATCTGAAGTGTAACAACTTCATAGAGAAAATGACACGCAGTGGTTGCATAGCCCAGCACCTGCATGGCTGCACTGTGGGCAAGAGCCCCATCTGCTGGGAAGCTCCAGACAGCCATAAATAAATTAGCCACTGTTTGGATGCTCTGAAGCAAGCTTTGGCAAACATTTTAGGAATAAACATTGAAATTTGGCTTTGCATTACACCCTCAGACTTACACAAGCAAGTCTTTTTAAATACTGGTGATCTGCTAATTGCTTACAAACAGAAGACAGAGCTAATTAATATAATTAAAACAGTCTGAAATCAAAAGAGGCAAAATTTTTGAAAAGCAACAGGCACAGATCTTATCACTGGCACAGAGTGGGCATTCCTGTTGCAGCCCGAAACTATCCTTTAGGGAGACTTAAAAAAGGAGCCTGTTCTACAGTTGGCAAATACGGCTTCTTCATACCCTTGAGAATATAAATTACTTGGAGAATTTGAACACATCTTTCAGTACACTACATATCACTGCCACACTCAGTCACAAAGATGCTTCCCTGGTATGTGATGAGAAGATACACACTGTTTTTGGGCCATGCTAGAATTAGAGAACATGCATTTTTTCCCAACACCATGAAAAATCCTGTTGTATGGAGAACAATATAAGTGCCAGATTGTTGTTGAGAAAGATGATGCTCTTGAGGTAATGCTGAATTACCAAAAGCCAATTTTAAAATATGAAGTTAATTTGTGGTGCGTGACCCACTCTAGAAGGCTTTACTGTAAACAGAGAAACATCCATGAGTTGTAAGAGCCAAATGCAGGTGCCAAAACCCCACGTGTAATGTCACTTGTGTCAGACCTCAAAGAAATTGACAGAGCTCTCCACAGAGAGTCTAGAAAATCTAAAATCTTTAAACAAAAGACAAATACACAAACCTGCCCCGAATGTGAGCATGTTGGGATGAAGTCTGTCACCTCATGCAGTTTGCAAGAAACATGCTTGGGTTCCATCACCAGCTCAAAGTGCTGCCAGCATGCAGGCAGTGACGTTGGTCTCACTGACAATTCTGCTTCTGTCCTAACACACTGTACATCACTTGCCAGTGTCAGCCTAATCAGTCTCTATTTGCACTGGCCTGCCCAGAGCACAGCCATCCACTCTGCACTGGCACAACTGTCCGCATGGCTGAATCAGAGTAGGAAAGCAGATCTGCCTGAAAAATAACTTGGCAAAATCTCTGGTTACTGTTTGGCCAAAAGCACGTTCCTCAAAGCAAACTGCCAGGCAGCTAAACAAACAAGCAGCCTCACCAGCAGAGCAATCATGGACCTGCAAAAATGAGTGTTTCTCGTGCAGAAATGTTTACACTAACTTAAGCACTGCTGCAGCTGGATGTCATGATATAGCTGAAAAAAACAATAATCACCCTTAAATGAGAACACAACCTTTCCCCATAAAACAGCACAGCATACCCCTGCTGATTATCTAGCTTCAGGTGCTTGTTTAAACAAGTGATTGAGTTCACTTGAGAAATGAGATTTTATACTTGCCAGAGATCAAAAGAAAGAGGTAGAGAGTGGCCCTCAAATGTATTTTACAACCACTTGCTTCTGTCATGCCCCAGGAGTCCTAAAGTCTTGCAAGGGAAATAAAATTCAGAAATCAGAATTAAGATGTAACTGGTATGCTTGAATTCTTCTGCTGAAAGATTCTTTAAAGTCCACCCTCTTCTACAGCCTTTTGCTTTGCACTTTACTTGGACAAGTCTTAAAAAAGGAGGGTAAATAATTTAGAAAACCAAAACAGAATATAATTGTACTGTGGCAAACAGGTACGCAGCAATACTAGAAACTTATTTAAAAAACAACTGCCAGAGTCAGTTTTAAACTGACAAGTTCCCTCTGAAAGTAAATTCTCCAAAAAGACTCAGTTTGGTTTTGGTGTCCCTGTGCCTCCTTAACACTGCTTCATGCAGCAAGCACGCCTGCTTCCTGAGTGCCAAGGCTAACAGAGATTTTATTATTTATGAACTTACAACAGGTCAGACATTATAACTTTGGTTTTGTAAGAACAATTCTGATAAAAACATAACTTGCTTCAAAGTGCTCCACCTGATCAGAACACTGACATCAGCTGTTAACAAGTATTTGAGAACAATTTAAATAAAAATATGAGGGAAATGGAGGTGAACACTTATCACCCAACAAGCCAAGTGAGATCTTTCTACCTCAGTGTTTTAAAACTAGGGCTGTTTCTGGCAGGAAAGTTCTACTCAAGAAATACCAGTTATGAATAAAGGCTGGAAGACAATATGATGCTTGGTGCTTTTAGTAACGGCTGAAGAATTACTGCACATCACTGTATTCAGACGTATCAACTCTTCCTAACATTCAGTCAAACACCAGAAATGAAACAAACCGGTTCCTGGTCAAACACACTGCCAACACCTTGTTTTTCTAACATCAGAGAAGTGACAGAGCACTGGGGGGCTTGTTCAAAATATTTGAATTTCTATTAGCATAAACAAATTGAGAAACAATGGTGTTGAGCTAAGGTCACAAATTAGTCCTAAGGTTTGAATACTCACACCTGCTATTTTCTGTCATTAGCGATACCACTGCTACAAACATCAGCATCTGTTCAGTAACCCTGATACAGTAACACCTTCAAAGACTCATCCATTTTGTGGAGGCAGTTTTCAGTTGCAAGTTCACAGTCAAGATGAAATCTGAGTGAGAAAATGACCATCTGCCCTTCAAGTATTTCCCCTGAGGCTGTTCTACTTTTGTACAGCCTCAATGGTTTTCTCAGCAGGAAAAGTAACAAATGTTATCATGAAATCACAGAAGTGAAGCTTCTTTCATTCATCTTGCGCATTCAAAAGGCTCAAAATAAAAACAGCTGTCTCAGTCTGGCAATCGAACAACGGCTACTGAGTTTAATCAGGCATATTTACTTTTGGAAATTTTAGTTTATCTGTTCATAAGATGCTGTGACAACCAGAACTGTCTCTGTCTCATAGGCTCTTGCTCTTCTTTTGATTAAAATAAATAAATGAAAAAAAAAATCAATTATTAATTTGGACAAACTTTCAAGGGAAGACCTAGGACTAAAAGGAAGAAGGTAACTCTCAGGACCACATTAGGTTCACTTTAAAATCCTCCCTGGCATTTCAGAGACCAAGAACAACTAGTGCTAACAGAAGATCGCAAGTATGTTTCAGGGAAGTTAAGAGTTTGAGAAATTAAAGTTCAAGACAAAAGATTTCCACATGATGATAATACACATATATCAGGGGGAAAAAAAGGATGCTTTCTCTCCTCACTAGAGGGCAAGACACACAAAGATAACAATAGCAGAGGGGCATACAAGCCCACTCATCAGCTAAATGTTTCAGACTCTAACCTGTTACCTCAAGGCCTTGCAGCCTCCTGCAATCCCTCCCAACCCTCTCAGTCTATTAACTGACCAGGCAGCCTATAACGCTTAATCAGCCCCAGGAGGTCTTTATAAAATGGGAGATAACATCAAAACAAAGCATGTACTTAAACAAGCTCAAGGCACTAAAAGTTATTGAATGGGCATTACACATCAGATGACTGTACTTACATGGAACAGTTTCTCAGTCTTTGGAAATACTGCTATGATGTCATATAACCTTATATTTGTGGATGTTGATCTCTACAAAAGCAGCAAACAAATACTATGTTGAATTCTGGCAGATACCAAAACTATGCACAATGATTACAACCAAAATGAGAAGAAAATTTCTTTTTCCTTGTCAAGCACTAAACCAAAGCCAATAATCATTCAATTACATAGTAAGTCTCTACTGTGAAGTCATTCATTCTCAGTTTGAGGCTCATGCTACCCACTTACTAAGGCACTTACACCTTTTGCTTTGATCATGTAGCAATCAAACACAACCACAAGAAGGCCTGAAGAAAAGAACCAAGGAATAGAACTCTTTTTCCATATCAACAAATGATCATCAGAAGCCATATCCAGTCTTGTAAGTCTGCATCTCTTCACAATCACGTGATTTTTTACAGATGCAATCTGAGAAATCACTGCCAAGTGCCCTATAAAATCTAGGAAGTTCTCCCCACACAATTTACAAAGTTTCATTCATTCATTGAGAAAAGGAAATAAAAATTGGAAAATTGATTATTAAATACACTTACCAAAAGATTACAATGGGAAGGATCAGAAACAACAAGTGTTAGCCGGGTTAAGACTTTAATTCTTTTAGATGTCCCCTACAGAAAAAGAAATAATATAAAAAACTTAAAAACCACCAAAGCAAAAATTTGTGGTGACTTCCACCCAGCCCACTATAAAAACAAAACAGTGCCTTGCTTACAGTCTTGCTATGCTAATTTTCTAAAGTCTGTATTTACACTTCTGTAATTTATATTATCTCTTTAATATTATAACTGTCCATATAAAGAATGACAATAGTGTTTCTCCGAGGAAAGGTCAATAGCAAGGAAAAATAAAAGAAGGAAAAAAAATCATGAACTAAAACCGAGTACGTTTTATTACTGCTATCATTCTCCAGCCAGGCCACTGCAAGCAAAAGCAGTTGCTGAATTCACATATGTCAGTGACCTGAAATACAGTCTTGTAGTTCATTATATTCAAAATTTTCTCCATCAAAACCAGGAAGTTATTTCCAAAACTCAAATTTAAGAATTGTACTGTAACTCTTTAACTACAAGCAGATTCAGAATTCACACAAAGCAGTTTCTTTAAAAATTTCTAAAACAATGAATAGAGCCTACTCTAACGTGAGTGTACTATTCTTCCAATGCTTGGCACTTTAACTATCAAACAGTGGACAAATTTCTCTTTTTTGATTAACACCTAATACACATAATCACATATACAAACACACCAAGGAAAAAAAAAAACTCTCAAAAGAATAACACATAGCTAGAATGTAATTAAACATACTTGTACAATAGGCAAAGATGGAAACAACTCTGAAGGAGATACTGGCTTGATGATTTCCTTAAAAGAGAACAGAACAAAGTTATTAAAAATGTGATGGGTTAGGTTTACAAGTAAACAAAAGCTGTATTCCAGTCATAAGAAGAAATTTATCGTGATAACAAAATGTTTCCCTGGGATTGTGTATGAACCATATTAAAAATCAGACCCAGGGCTATTACACTGAATCATAAAATGTGACGTTTTTTTACAAATACAAGGATTTGTACTTGTGTCTAGATGTGCATTCTGCAAATAAAGCTATCTAGAAATACGCAGTAAAGCAGTAGATTTACTAGAGAAAATAGTTAAAAAATAGCCCCAAGAAAAATTACCTGTTTCTTTTCTTTAAAATCGATGACATGATTAAGAGCAACTGCAGAGTATCCCACTGAAAAACACACAGTAAGAATATTCTGTCCAGTACACTAATGAAGAAAATCGAATCAGAAAACTGTTAAACACTCATTACTTAAAGGTCTTAAAATTAATCACGTGCATATTTCCCTTTCACTTTTTTTTTTAGAAGATTAGTTCACCCAAAAAGTACTTTAAAATAAAATCTGTTTGCCTTTTAACCCATCCCAGGCCTGACAACTCTTCCTCAATAGCAGAGCTTTATGAACATGAATACATGGGGTTGGAGTTCCCAAAGACCTTGCCGAGCTTGGCCCTGTTTCTTTCCTTACAGAAAGTTGTTTATGTACACTCCTGGCAGCTTTTACAACTGCAGACGACGCAGAACTGGGAGAGACACAGCGAGAGACAACACGGCTATGGGAGAAGGCGAAGTGGGCACTCAAAATGATGCTGCTTGACCGAGTAACAGGAGCCGCTCAGAAGGGCTCTGAGGAAGATGGAACACACGCCAGGGGCACTGAAATCACCCCCAACACTGGGCAGGCAGCACCGGCCGTACGGAGCTCTGCAGGAAAACAGCCGGGCCACAAGAAACTGCGGGCGGAAAAGCTTGCCCACGTTGGAAAAAAACCCAATTGTCACGGTGGGATGAGCAGAGGCAGAGCCTGCAAGGCACGCCAGGAGCCTCCCTGCCCCTCAGCGCTGGCCAGACCCCGTCCTGGGCACTGCAGAGGATGCGGGCGAGAGGGGGGAGTGCAGGGGGAGCCNCTGCTCCCCGGCCCTGCTCCCCGGCCCGGCCCTGCCCTGCCCGCTCCCGCCGCGGCCGGGCCTGGACTCACAGTGCGCCGCGGCCTCCAGCAGGCTCTGCAGGGCCTTCTTGTCGGGCCCCTGCGGCAGGTTGAGGTCTGCGAACGCGGCCATGCTGCACGGCCGGCACCGCCCCCGCCGCCCGCGGCACCCTGGGCCGGGTAGTGCGGGCCCGGCACGGCCCTGCCCTGGGACTGGGAGAGCACGGGGGGACACTGCCCGGGTGTCAGCCGGGAGAGCACCCCGGGGGCTGGAGGGATCCCCCCGGGATCTGGAGGGATCTCCCCGCCTCTGGAGGGATCCCCCTGCTCTCCGGCGCTCTCGGAGCCGCCGTGTGCCCGCCAGGTGGGGCGATAGCTTTGCTCCACTGAGGTGTTCATCGCCTGTTAAACTGGTTGAGCTCCATCTGAGCATTGTCAGTAAAAAATAAAATTCTTTCTAGCTATTGAAAGGTCTTCTCTTTCCTACGTTAGTTAAAACACGTGAAACAAAGCCCCGAGCTCCTGTGTCAGAGCTATCCCCTGACATGCAGAAGGACTGAGGAATTATCATAGATCAGTAATCAGACACAAGTTCAATGTGTAGCACTGCTATGAAAAGCACATTGTTCTACCATTGATAAATAGCGCAGAATATGAAACATACAAATGGCAATTGACACTAGGTTTTTGTTTGTTTGTTTATTTGGTGACTTAGAGCAGCTGCTTAAGACAGCAGGTCTGATACCATGTCAGATTTCAGGTGGCCAGGCTAGGGGGTACTTGGCTTTCCCTTTCTTCAGATTGGGTTAAATGGACACCAGGGAAAGTCTATGGAGTATCTGAATTCTTAATGAGGCAAAAATGCTTCTGGCCAAGGCCAAGGCATCGATGACAGAATAAAACCACATCACTCTGAAAGGGGAAAAAAATCCCAAGCCAGCTGGTAAACTAGCTTTGTTTTTGCCACATCTGTGGCAGCATTTTGCTCTTGATAATACTGGGTCCAGATATTTCAGTAAAGGAGCTCTCTTTTGGTTTATTTGTGTTTGTAAAATGCTTGCCCGTAATATCAGATCAGCCACTACTGCTTCTCTGCTAGTCATTTGAACAAGCAGGACAGCCTGAATGCTATTGCCAAAAGTTTTTCTTTGACGTGTGTAAAAATGGAAGAGCTTGAGGTATTATTCCAGATTTTCTGTGACTCAGTGTACAATGGAAGTTGATTTAATTTGTCTTAATGAATGAAAAAAGCAATCTATAAACATGTGTCAGTTATTTCTGAATGGCCCTACTGCAGCAGTGTTCAGAGACACCAAAGCAGCAGGATAAAGCAGCTTTTTGGCTGATTAAATAGCTTTTGTTTTTGGCAATATATGAGCAAGACAAACCTTTCCTCGAGGCACTTAAAATAGAGACCATTTAAACAGATCTTCATATGGAAGTTCTACAGAACTGTATTTGCTGTAATGGTGTAAGAACCTGAGTAAGAAGCGCTTTCAGCATTGGGTATCATGAATCATGTACTCAGACCAGTGCACAACCTTATTTCCTGTGTTATTACTTAGATATTGCTGCTTTTATTTACACCAGCCTCAGTGCTCTTAGAACCTCCTTGTGAATCCTCACTGTTAAACCACAAGCTTTTAACATGCTTTTTTTTTTTCTATTGGTGTTTGAAGTTCTCCTTGGTGAAGATAAATCTTCTCACTCCAGGTGTTTTTTTTTCTCAATAGACCTAGATTTCACGACAGTCCTTTCAGTAAATTTTGACATAGAAACCCTAATGATTCTTCCAATATGTTTTGAATGGGCAGCCCATGGTAGCAACTGTTAGGGGTTTTTTGCTTTAGTTCTGCATTTAGCACTTTCAGGGAGCTAAGATGCTATTTAGTACTATCTGTCTCAGCAACTCAGTAACATGAATGTCACAGTCACTTTTATCATAACCTCATAACCTCAATAAGCTCCTTTGTGAAGGTGCAGACTGAATCTTCAGGGTTGGGAGCTCTCATTTTCTGAGGGATACAAAATTTTTAGCATAAATGTCATCTTTATTGTTTATTTTCTTTTCAGATGCCAGTTTCCTGTTGTCAGTAATTTCTGGTTCCAAAAAAAGGGAAGACATCATTTTGTATTTAAGTGGCACAGATGCAAGTATTTATTTTGACAATGATAAGAAATGCCAAAGATGAGAAAGTTTACCTCTCTGTTTTACTGCCACAGAGTGATAATGATTTATCTTCACAAAGACAAGAAAAGGCAGAAAAGAAAAGTGCAGCTGCAACATCTTTGCTAGAACTTAGACAAGAGTGTTATTTGCTAAACAGTACATGCTGGGAATAAAAATTGAGGTTTCAGTAATATTTGTCCATGGAATTCTAGCCAGTCTGTGATAAAATATTTTAAATGTTTTGATAACATATTTCTCCAAGGCAGAAGAAATGTATACCTATACTTTATTTATTGTTCTCAACAGCAGGTCATCAGCAGTCTCATATTAGTTTCTAAGAAAAAAAAAGATGAAAACAAAAGGAAAAAAGTTACAACAGACAAATGAAAAGAACAGTTTAGGAAGATAAACTGGCTCAGGCAAGGAAGGGCAAAAAAGGTGATGATAAGAAAGGAAAAAGAGCAAGAAAAAATTCTGATCTGTTTATTGATTGCATTGCACACTTGTGTTACCTTCCTGCCATGTATCCAAAGTTGAATGGTTTAAGAATGAGAATGTAGCAGTGCCTTCAAGCTTTTATGCTAAGATGAGCAGGTCTGTTTCCTAGAGGCAGCTGTGTGAGGGAAAGTGTTACCATGCCAGGCTGTGTGCATTTCCTCCTCCTCTGCTGAAGCTCTTGCACTACATTCCTTGACCCATTTCAGTCAGGATCCTCCAAGCTAACACAGCATTAGGTCCTCCAGGGAAGGATGAAGTATCCAGGATTAAGTTTCAACAGAAACATTTTGATAGATACAGTCTGGCCTCACTAAATCAACATGTGCTTAGGAAATTGTATTTCCTTAGCTAGCTCTGATGACCTAATCTTACTTTATCTCACTAACATGGGGGCAAAGAATTGATACCAACATCCGCTGTTATATTATATACTTAGAATGAATGACAAATTTTGTAGATGTTATGTTGTTAGAACTATTTCTGGGGAAAGGGAAAAAAATAAACCAAGATTTTTTTGGAGAGGAAAAAAATTCAAAGGCTTTCTTTTTTTTTTTTTTAAATTTGAAATGTTTCTATATAACAGCAATGAAATATCAAAAGTGATATTTGCAAATAAAGTACATTATCACATGTGAATAAAATAGTTTACTTTCAGTAAGTGAAGAAAGAATGAGCAACAAGGACTTTAGCACAGAATTGAAGGTATACAGAAATATTAAGAAGCCTTTATGCGTAGAGAGCCCAAATTACTCAAAGGACAGGATTTTACTAAGCTTAGCCAGAAAAAAATGTTTTTATGAGATTTATTGAAGCCTAAGGGAAGGTGAAAAAGTAATTTCTTGGGGAGAGAACAAATGTCAACTTGTTATTCTTAACACCTAATTGGACATTTGTTTCACATCTGTGCTGTCTGGAACAACATGTTAGAGTTTGTAAATAGGATCACTGAAGACAAAAGCAGGATGTACCCTTGGAAACATCAAGTCCTACCTTTATGTATCATTATCTTCGGTACCTAGAATAGCTATCATCTCATGGAATGATGGATGCGCTCTACTTTCCCAGGCACTGGGGATGTCAAAGCCTCTAAAGCCCTCCAGAAAAGCATCTCTCAAGAGTCAGCCCAGCCCTGGAAACTGGAATGTTATTCTAGATGTGTTCTAGTGAAAAGCTTTCAAGGAACATATTCTGGAGAGGTATCAGGTGCTTCATCTTGCCACGGTTTCACATTTTCTCCGCAATAGTATAGATCCCTTTCTATAATGATATGTAATCTGACTTAAATTGATTTGTTTCCTCAAAGATAAGATTATGAGAGTAAATACAAAGAAAGGTAATATATAGCCTTTGAGAAGGAAAGAAATTAGGTGATTAACTTCTAATGAACTGTATGGAAATTTAAGGTACAGAACAAAAGATGAGGCAAAATCCTTTTTTCAGATTGGAATGGGTGGGAGTACACACAAATGATCCTGCTTATCATCCACCGAGAACATTTAGAGAATCACGTTCCAGAAATGTATTGAAAGGCTGTCAAGAAGAATGACTGATTTAATGAACCATGTCAACACATTTGCAGGAAGCACCGGATTATAATTTGCTCTGCCTTAGTGACATTTTAAGCAACTGAAAAATTGCTTTTACTGGGAGTATTAAATTGTATAATATTATTAGCTTTCCTGATATTAATCTATTTTGAACAAAATTTACTCAGCTCTTAACTCCTTAGCTGTACTTCAGACACTATTTTAAAAAAAAATATTCAGTCAATGAGGAAACATTCTCCTTTCTCCAAGTTTTGCCTTAATGCTTTAACTTATTTTGATGTATCCTTGCCATTTCTAAAGACCTTTTTCTTCCTAATATTTGCTTAACTGAAAAGACAAAGGACTTGCTTTATCACCTGGAAGGGTAATTCATCTGAAGCTCAAGGCTCATGAACATATTCTCTGTGGTTAAACTGGGAAAGATTTTATTGTGATTGGACACAATGAAGCAAGTAACAAACTGTAGGAAAATACATGGCTGAATAGGAAAACACTTTCAAATTTGTAATGGTCAAAGAGCTGCCTAACTAGATTTCATCCTTAACATGTGAAACTTGTTTTATTTTATTATCTTAGTCAAATCAAGATGTGGGGGTGGAAGAGCCAGCAACTGAACTCCCAAACCCTGTTCACTGCTTGCTGTGTTTCTGATGGCAGAAGGCTCTGCCTATGCTCAGCTTGTGCCAGGCACAGCTGACTCCAGCCCCTCAGTCCCAGGAATATTTGTGTATAGGCCAATACAGTCATGCATGTTGGAAAGCCCCAAGATATTCTGTAAGCCAAGTATGGAAGCCTCAGTTGCTATGGATTTATGTTCAGTAGTGCCTATTGTCATTGCCTCAGTCAGTTGTTTTTGGGTTTTTTTTTCCAACAGGTGGATACTTATGAGACCTGTCTTAAAAGCAGATTTTGAAGTCTGTATGATGTGATATTATGCTGTAGACTCTCTTACTACTGGGTCTGACACAGTTCTGCCTTCTGTCTGGTGCATACTCAAATAAAACTTGCCATATTGTTGCTACCTGCAAGATCCCCCCTCACTCAAACATAACCGACATTGGTCATCCACCTGGGATCAATAGTCCTCCTTTCATTTCCTCTCCTTCTCTAGTTCATCTGGCTTCTGTCTTTTGTTGGAAATACATGGTAATGTTCAGGAGCATGTGTTTCCTTTCTTTAATCCTTACTGTCTATCATGTTACTATAGCAAGAGGTGTAATATTCTGCTGGGATCCCATGGGTAACTGACAATTCAGTTTTCACCCCACTTGGAGGCAAGAGTGGGACTTAAAGAATCGAGAGCGTCCCAGAAAGAGTTCAGGGAACCTGCAACAAAAACAGGGAATGGGAGTTTGTTGTTTTAAACTTTACTGAAGTGGTTACGCATAGAACAGTGAATAAATTGAAAGTAATGGCATATAAATATTAGCAAAAGAGAAAATATAGGTGATGGGATTCACATCAACCTAAGGAGAATCTGCAAGCTTGAAGATACAAAGTACTTCAGCGCTGACTGTGTTGTAGGGGGTAGATCTTAGAAGAGCGGCCGCTATTAACTCTCTGAGCAGCCGCCGGGATGCCGCTGCCCCGAATCCTTCTGCCGGGCGGGGGAGCAGCCGATCCCGCCGCAGAGCCGTCCCGGGAGCCTCGCACTGCTGTCCGCAGGGGCAGCTCAGCCCGCGGGCACCTCTGCTGCAGCCGCCCGCAGCTGCTCGGATGCGACCTGTGTGCAGATACGCATACGCACATCTATATATACATGCACACAGGGAGCTGGCAGAGCGCTCCTGGTTTGGGGCGGCCGCGGGGCAGCGTTGGGAGGGAGCGGCGCGGGGGTGTGCGGTGAAGGGGCGCTCCCCGCCG